>JAZGTJ010018603.1:0-11353 GCA_036877575.1 Botia almorhae | reverse complement strand
TGTGTGTGTTATCGGGTGGAGACAGAGTTCAGCAAGGACACAGATGTGGGGGAAAAGCTGTTTCTAAGCAGTCCTGATAAGGAACAATGTTGCTTCGATTTCTCTGAGACACACCCACCTATTTCCAGTGGTGATGCTAAGATCTCACGCCCTGAAGTGGGAGCACTCGAACCACTGAGAGTGACAGAAACTTAACATAAGCCAGGAGGACTCTGTCACCTCCTGACACTGGTCTCCCTCCTTCTTTCTCTCACACATTCACCTCACCCTGGGGTCGCTCCACTGTTCTCCTGGGTCACAGGCCGCTATGCATGGGAGCACACTGCTGCAGTCACAGGTAGATTATAGGGGTGATAAGCAGGAGGATAAAAGAATGAAAGGTGGGATACACAGGGGGCTCTTGTCCTCTCTGCAGCAAGCCGTAATTGTTTTGTTCTGATCCTAGTCACAGGTGCCATCCAGCAGTACTGCAACCATGTAATCCCCCCAAATCCAGCCTCTTCCAACAAGTGCCAACCAGGAATGTTCTACCAGGGTCAATGGATTAGATGGAATATATGGACATGGTTTGGCTTGAGAGGCAGAATTAGAGGAAAAAGTGATGGACACTGAAGGAAAGATAGGCAGAGCGAAATACAGAGGGACAGCGTTATATTAAACCCCAAAAAAGTGGACACAGTGTGTCCAGTAATCTAAAAAAAAAGCCCCCAGACTCTTTGGCCACTCAGTGGCTCCCGCTTTTTTTGTGAGGAAATAAGAGAGCCAAAGAGGGGGGTGGAGGTGGGCTTCAGAGGTTGCACTGATGTGCTCTATTGAGGTCTCAGTGAAATGTCTGTCAGGCTTGGTTTACCACAATCACAGCAGTGATTAGACTTCTTTTGATAATAGGTTTAGTTTTCTGGCCATTCTAGAGAAAGAGGAAAAGAGTAAAGGTTGGGGAGGTGCAGGTGGGTGGATGTGAGGGGCAGAAGGAACAGGGAGGAGTACAAGGATGGCATATTAATGTCCCACACTAGGGGGGACGTCCTATGTAATTTCCCGGTGGGTTGAAGGGGTCAGGTTTGTATTTAGTTAGTGGTAATGATCTCGTTAGGGATCTGAATGGACCACCGTCTAAGTCTTTTCAGGCCAGCGAGTGTGCCTGTTCTCTGCCCTTCCCCCCTTTGCTACTGTGTGGGCTTCTGCAGCTCCTGAACTGTGATTAATAGACTTCCAGAGCTTAATAACTTGCAAAACAGCATTAAACAAGAGACGGCCTGGGACAATCAGCCCAGGGGAGCCTGGGTAGGCCGCAGAGGGAGTGGGCCCAAAACAGGGATGGTAACAATCACCAATGCCTGGAATTAACTAAGACGGCAGCAGAGAACACAATGCTACAGCTGGCCACTGGCGAGATGCCGGGGGTGCAAAGAGAAAACTCCATTGCAGCTTCCAGGTGGCCTCGGCCCAGCCCAGACTGAATCTTTTCAGTTTTGTAAGTGTTAAAAGACAGAGAAAAAGGGTGACGGGGAGAGAGTGGGTGTGCGGGCCAGGGGCTGGGTATGTGTGCTGTGGGACAGTAAGAGGAAGCCATTGAGCAGGGACAAGAAAGAGTGTAAAGAGCGGAGAGAGTGATAAGCAGATAATAGGCAGCACATTCAATGGAACAAGTAATCCTTGACATGTCAACGCCCAAATATGAGCGTGCTAAGTTTTTACAATTCGCTTCACCCACAACACTAAAGTGAGAAAAATGGGCATGGTGACCCATACATACACAAACATGCACAAACAACTTCTCGCTCGCCCCCCTTCACCACCCCACATATCTTCCATCCCCTGCACTCTCTGTTCCCACCCTTATTCTCTTGTCTAAATACAAATGTGCTCAGCATGGCGCCTTGTTCAGTCCGCCCTCTCTTCATGTAATGTAGTGTTTCTTTTCTTTTGGCCGTGGGTGTGCATTTTATGCCAATATATCTCTGCTTTGTAATAAAGTTTGGGTGGACCTGCACAGGAGGACTTTAAATGAAGAAAAGCAACAGCATGACATATTAGAATGATCTTTCAAATGCAGTGGCCTTTTATCGTAGACTCAATAAATGAATACTAAGTTCATGTCACAGTGCTCATGTCAATTTAATATCACATATATCACAAATAAATGTTTTGTATTAAATGTTTTGTGCATCAGAAGGCTTATTTTGTGAATAACACATAAATAAACATCAAACAAATCATTCTTATCAGTTGTCTGATTTTTGTTTTCTAGTGATAAGTCCATAAAGCAAACGTGTCTCCTTCATATGCATATGCACATGCACCTATAGGAGACATGTTTGTATTGGTTTGATTGATGCATCTCTTTGTGTAAAGACACTGATTGTGCTCCATGCTGAGAACATGTGGCCTCTGTGAGCAGGGATACAAGGACGAGTGGCAATGCAGCATTTGTCTCGCAGAGAAGCTTATAATCAAAGCATCAATTAAACAGGCCTGCTAAATGGCCATTGGTAAGAAACACATAAATTGCGCAGCATGTGCTCAATTATCACCAGATATCACAAGATAATTTTTTAAGTATCTGTCTAGAATAAGAACAGGTAATTTTTCCCTCAAAATTTCCCCTGTCTTTTATCTGCTGCCATTTTTACCAAAACAAAGCCAAAAGCTGGGATTTGTAGTGTTGCAAAGATGCATATTGCATAATACTGTTATAATTACAAGCAAAAAAGTCATGTGGTGCAGTAGGAGAGATCTCTATTTACAAGAAAAACTTCTCGAGCCAATTGTTTGAATATTTTTCAACACTGCCAGAGGTGCAAAACGTTTAAAGAAGAGGATCAGTGATTTTTAATCCAGGGCTTATTTGTTTGTCTAGCACTAAATGAAACCATTTAAAGTTTATTTCTATTGTAGAAATATCAGTTTGAAGCTGCCATGCAAAATGTAGCAGGAAGTGAAACAAGTGTGTTTGTCAATAAAGCAAGTGTTTGCGATGTATCTTCTGCAGAACTAAGTGAGAGTTCAAACATGTCTGTAACGGTTTTTCCCCTTTTTTGCATCATCTTGTGTCTCCTCATTCTCTCTTTTTCCCACCCCAAAAGAACCTTTTTTTGTGTCTGCTTTGTCTCCCCCTTTTTTTGACCTCCCAGTTCCCTCTTCCCACCCTTTCTCTCTGCTTTTCCCAGCTGTCGCTGGCTCAGCCTCTATCCCAGTGTGGGGGTCTGGGAGGGCCAGTACGGGTGGGCTTTTCTGCAGTGCTAAGCCCCTGACTCTGTGCTTAGCCCTGCCATGAATAATGGACTGAGAAAATACATTTATCTTTAAAAAGCCATGGCCTCCCCCCACAGCCCCTCTGGCTACCTCTACTCTGGTTGGCTGACATCAAAGTTCACACTATTCAATTGTCTCCTGTCTGTTTGAAGCAATTGCTTCTTAGTGACCTAGAGAAGTTTAATCAGGCTTGATTTGATCTGTCAGCGATATATGTTTTTGCTGTTGTTTTTCTTTTCAGAGTTTGGTCATTGCAGACATTTTCAGTGTGTTTACAACAACGAGGAACTTTTTAAAAACTCACATTGAAATTTAAGTCTACAAATTGAGTCTATCGGCATTGTGGTTTAATATTTAAATAAGCAATCAATTACACTTTGTTTTAAGGTGTCCTTGTAACAGTGTAATTATACACTGTTGTACTAAGTAATATTAATTAACAACACGTACTTACTATAGGATTACCATAGAGTTAGGATTAGGATTAGGGTTTGGTTTAGGGATAGTTGCATTTAATTATGCCTAATCTACTGTTGTATATGTATAGTAAATACATGTAATGTGTAACAAAGACACTGTAAACACTGTAAAGACACTGTTACCTAACAATGAAATAAAAAACCCAGTGGCCTCGTTAAGTACTACAGAAATCTATTAAATGACAATATCTTAAAATCCAGATATAAATTAAAATAAATAATTGCAATTTAGCTCTGCTCACAAAGTTCATTTATAGTATTGCTATTAAATTACTACTATGAGTTTATACGAGTTTAAAACTAAAATACTTCATGCTGATCTAAATATATTGCAATACATAAAATACAAACATCATATTAAAGTAGTATGTAAAACAGAAAACAAAGACTATACATGTCTTGGAGTATTTAATTTCATCATGAAATGTCAAGAGATAGAAAGATGACACATACACAAGAGAGAAAGAGGGAGAGAAAGAGACTACTTGTGCAGCTAAATGAAGTGTTTGTAAATAAATAAAGACTTCTTCAGCCAATCATTACTCCTTACTCTTAATAAAGTGTCTTTGAATCTCATCTCAACCAGCCTCTCAGGGACTCTGTCTAATACACCAGTAACTCGCCTTACTCTTTTTAAGCGAGACAAGAAAGATCTGTGAGTGGAAGAATGTAGCTTCTCTTTTATCTCTTTATAAGTCAGTTTAATAGAAGATTGCTTGACAACACCAACATTTTTACACCAACACCTCAAGACACATTTAGATTCATTTCTGTCATGTGTTTTATGCTGTGAAAATATGCGAGAACATGTTTTACAGATCATAACTGAATTTTGTTAAATTTAGTAAATGTTAAATCAAACTCGTCAAGAATACTTGAATGTTCTTCTAAATTAAATGTGACATAATTCATTTTGACATTGTGTTTTATAATTCATTTTACTTTCTGACAGACAGACAGACAGTTAATGCGTTAATTATGATCCCAACAGGATCAGGAGACGATCCCAAAATATGTCCAGCTAACATTTGCTAACGTAATATGATATTATTACATAATTATTATGAGACTGCATTTAAATTATTTTCATTTATGAAAATATTTTAATTTAGCAAACCTGCATCTTATTATGTGACTGTGATTACATAATAATTACATTTGGTAGGTCTATAGTTCAATGAAAATACTATATAGTGTTATATATTAGATTACGTCTACATTTTCCTGAACACAATAAATTATATCCAAGGCAGTAAATTAATACACTGCAAAACGAAAACACACACACAAAAAAATCCAAACACATAAATCACAAGCTTACATAGAAAACTATCTAAAGAAAAAGTTTACATAGAGAACACTTTTCAAAGGTGCTCAAAGTTTGTTTGCACGTTTAAGGTAATAAAAATTAAGATAAATTGAGAGTTTTAAATGAATAGATTTTTTTCCCAATTGAGACCTGGAGTGGTCAAAATATAGTATGTGATACTATCACCCTCAAACTAACCCTTCCTCAGACTCTATTAAACCTGACCACTGTCTTCATTTCCACACATGCTGTTTGCCTCGTATAAACTCTTATTACCTCACTCACTGTGGCCGTTCCAGCAGTAGGAGCTGTACACTGGCCAGGGGCTCCTTTGCACTGTTTTCTAGGTTCGAAGAGCAAAAAGAGACACAGAGAGGAGACTGAAAGCCTCATTTATCATCACTTGTGTGGGCAGAGTTGCCAAGGCAACATTCAGGCTGGCAACTGCATGGAATACTAATGAGGCACTTGGCAGGGCTGCACAGAGAGCTCCAGCATGCGGAGGACACTGCTGTCGATTTGCTCCAGGAACCCTCTGAGCTGAGGTAAACAGTCAAAAGGGAAATTAATTAAGGGCCTTCCACGGGGTGTTTGGCACGGGTGTTAATCTGCAAAGCCACATTTAAAATAATGCTCCGATCTGCCTGCAGTACCCTCCAACTTTTGGCTGAAATAGACTAGACGAAAAACAAACAAACAAAAAAACATAATGCAGAACAAGGAAGTTTAACTTTACCAAGTTCTATCTTCATATCACAGTTTGTTATTTATAGAGTTCGGAAAACGCGGCTTTGGGTTGCTCACTAAAATAAATGTCAATTTGAGTTGATTGTGTGACTGTATTCCAAGCTTATTTATAACTACTAATAATGGCCTTTCAGTAAATAATTCAGTAAACAGTTATATCAAAATAATCATAATTATATCAAAATATATAAAATATTTGGCATTATTCCTGTAACTGGGTTTTAAAGTGAAAGGGACTTCTAATAATATTATGCAGATAATATAATACAATAATTACAAATCTGTAATTAAATACTTAGTTTGGGGCGGTTCCCTTTATATTGTTAATGCAGTCAGTAATTAATGGATTGAACTATTAAGTTTTACAATATATTTGATTTGTTTTAATATTATATAATTTTTATATTTTTAATCATTTTAATATTAATATTTATTTTTTATTGTTGCCTTGCAAGTAGCAAACAACAAGCAAATTAACATAAAACCTATAGAGAAGTTCCCTTTGACAGATCCCTGAGCTTTCCCTCTCTTTCCAGTGGAAATGGTGCAGGGAATAAATTAAGATGGAGCATATCTTTCCTCCACTCACTGCACTCCTTTATTGATTCAGGCACTTTGATCGAGCAGGCCATAATCAATTCTTTAGTGAGACATGGACAAAATAATTTCCCTGACAAACCCCTTCAAATGATTTGTCATTAATTTGCCTCTTTACTGGCACTTGTTTGCTCAGAAAACAAGATGTGTTTGGCTTTCTCTGTCTATTAGCAGGGGTTGTACTCTTTGGGGCATTTTCATGGGCTGCTAAGTACCAGGGAGGGCACAGGGAAGAACTGGATACACCATGTTTGCTCATCCTTACCAAGTCACTTATTAGCGCTAATTGGGTGGGACAGTTCAAACAAGCGGCAGAGTGGGGTGTCACGCGAGTGTGAAACAGGTGCAAACAGGCAGATAGCTGTAGTGACAATGTGGTGTGAGGTGGGGATTATATGCTGTCCCCCACTCTGGTACTCCAGCCAACCTCCACAGCACCGCCCAGACCCCAGGCCTGGTAGTGCTGAGTTCAGAGAAGTCCTGAGCTAAGACCAAGGATGAGCGCTTGGTGATGACCCTGTGATTTTTGGGTTAGATCATTATTCTTTGAATTACAACATTATTGTACACCTAAAACATGTCCCAACCACAGTGTAATGCACCCCTGGAAAAATTATGCTTATGTTAAAAATCTCACTGTCTACATCAAGACCTTTCCCCCATAAGCACCTCATCTGTTTAGTACTGTTTAGAATTTTCAGGGATTATTTACCTCCATAATAGGTGCAGTTATATTTCATGTTAACCGATTAAAAGCATAAGCACCAATTAGTAACTGGACATTATCTTGAGTATTGGAAACTTGCACTGAAGCAATAGGCTGACATTTCCTAGCCTGTGCTGTGGAATTGCTGTAGTGCTTCTATAATTAGAGCCTGTTTGCCTTCAGTGGGCAGAAGATGATAGAAATTCACATTCTACTGTTCTGCCTGATGCCCAGAGCAAAACTTGGCTGAATTTACAGATAATACATGGTATCTTGTTCAATAAGGTCAAGTGGAGCCTAAATCATTATAATGGATTGTTGCATTCTCTTCTTTTTAGGCTGAGCGATTTAACACACAACTTACAGTTAATACCAAAAGTTTGCTATTTACTTACCTTTAACTGCAGTCTACAGTGTTTACTGCAGCAGCAGGGTGGAAAGCCACCATCTTCCGATAAATCAAGACAATGCATTGCACCTGGCAAATGGATGTTTAACAAAACCCCTCATTTCAAACAGTTTGACCCCACATCCCAAGACACAATCTGAAAACTCCTCCTGGATTACCAGTGACCCCAGGGGCAGGCAGGCCACACAGGCTCCATTAGAAGCTACTACTGCTGTCTCAGAGCAGTGAATCTGGCAGTACGTGTAAGGCAAAGAGGGACAGTGTATCCATTGGGGAGATTTGCATGCATGTGTGTGTGTGCTAGAGCGTTAAATGACAGTGGGTTGAAACAGGTCACCGCAGAGACTTCTTAATGAATCGTCATTGACACCCACTAAAGCTGCATTGTATCTGGGCGGTTTTTAATTAGGTCTCATGTTTCTGGTGTCGGTCTGGCCACAGATAGCGGTTGCGAGCATCAGTACAGTGCAACTGGTCTCTATCACGATGTTTTCAGGTGGTGAAGACGTGATGGTATCTAATTGACAATACAACTTTGGCATCTAATTGACAATACAACAAACTTATCCTTCGGCAGCTATCCCACTATACGATGCTCACTCTTGAGATGAAATTGCCTTTCATTTTCCAAGATCAAAACCATTATTTCTCTTAAAAACAAGTCTATTCTGATAGAAGTGGACCCATTGAGAACGTAAATACACCCATCAAGCATCAAGGGGAAACAGGCGGAACTAGTTTCATAAGCAGAAACATGTAGATTGAGGTGGGAGCAGTCAGGCAGGAATGCTGAAATTATTTTCTTTGTAACCGACCTTGATCTGACAATCAGACAGGTCAAAGACTCTCTAGTTATCATTGTAGGATCTGACAGAATGATAAAGAATTGCCGCTCTGCATATTAAAACAAGGCCTTTCAGTCCCGCCGTGTAAACTGTTACAGCACATCAAGTATCTCTGGCTAAACGATGAGAGAGATCTGATTGTAAAACCTAGTGGAACAATGGCGAGGGGAAAAAGGAGCTTGGAGCCGTTCCACTCTTTTCCAGCAGGGTGAGTATTTTCCTCCTTTCTCTCTCTTTCTCTCACTTGCTCGCTCACATAGCTCAACGCTATGCGAATAAAAGAGGTGGTAAATGAAAATTTCTTTTAAATGAGGACTGTGTGACATTGTGCCGGTTTGGGGTGCACAATGAGTGCTTTCAGGACCAGGCAAAAGCCAAGACGTTTCCGCTGGCCCGGACGTGTTCGAGTATTTATCTGTGGTTTTATTTTGCAGACAGCTGCAGGCCTTGTTTGTCTTGGCCTGTTTTTGATTGCTTAGCATGCTTGAAGAGGCCACGAGTCACAATTGTTTCGAAACAGAGTCTGGCATTGTAGGGGCGTTGTAATGGTGGACTCTTGGAGTCCTGTAATGGTCGCTGTCTCCAAAATCCAAAAAGATTACTCTAAAAAAAAGGAAAGACAGATAAAAGATATCAATAAAGGGGTCCACATTTTACATACTCTTAAATATATAAAATAAACCTGTAAATGAATTTTAAAAAACAAATTTATTATTTTTTTCTAAATGAGAAATGTAGGATCAGGGTATAGTACTACACTAATATACATGTTAATAATGCTAATAATAAATACAATTGTAATAAAGGTTGAGAAACGTTAGGATCCATTTGCAGGATGTTTAATTAGAGTGGTCAACAGGCAAGGTTCGGCAACGGTAAACAGGTACAATAGAGACAAGGCAAAAGGTAATCGATGAAACAGGCAATAATCAGGTCAGGCAGCAAACAATCAGCAAAACGATAACAAATCCACTGATGCACTAGGCAAATCAAGTCTTCGCAAAGAACAATGGTATGAGTCCAGTTCATATGGGTGTTGCTTAATTATGATCAGGTGTGGGAACAGGAAGTGATCAGTGCCAGGTGAGTTGATTTTTGGGAGTTGTAGTCCATAATGCTTCCGGTTAGTATTCCAGGGAGGGTGGCACGGTGGAGAAGAGGCTGGAGCTCCCACCGTAACAACAATAGGGCAATAAATCTGACAATAGCAACCAATTTTAATTTGGTGAATTCAATCATTATAAGGCAATCATAGTCATTTTATATATGTTTAGGAATTTATAGTGAGGATTTAAAAAATTTTCATAATATTTAGACAGTAATGTGCTAATTTTACTTTAATATTGATAGAACAACAATAATATGTATAATAATGATAATTATTATTATTAACAGTAATACAATAGCAAAAATTATCATTGGTGTTAGTTTTTTTTCATATTTTGTTACTATTATTTTACCTAGTATGGAACTTATTGATGATTATTGAAGAAAATAATAAATAATAAATAATAAATAAATAACCAATAATAAATAACTTTATTATTGGTTTATTGATTATTGTTTATTATTATATATTAAAAACATAACTGTAGGGGAAAGGAGTTTTCCAAAAGCATTTAAAAGTCTTTTTCTGCAGCAATAGGGGACGAATCAAAACAATATTTACACAGCACAAGGTGATGTGTGTGTCCAGCTTTCACATTGAAATATGTGTGCAAAGACATCCTGAGGGGGCTGCTGTTTTGAACACCTCTTGTGTGAGTGTGTGCTCAGCACTTCACACAGGAAGCTCTGATGATATATCAGAGAGGGAATGAGACAGTTAAAGCAGAAAAGACAGAAAGCTGGCATGCTTGTTGAACTTTAAAAAGCTTTCACGCTTTTTGTTACAATTTCTACATGGCCGCAGATGGGATAAAAAATATATCAACAGGCAACATCTGCAGACAGGGATTAGCATTAGGAAATAAATGAATGAAATCGGAATGTTGACTCTCAATTTCCTTTCATGTACGCATCTTCTCTGGAAAGCTAGAGGGTACTGCTTTGTCCTTAATTGGTTACAATTTGGTTAAAGAAAAAATACAACGTAAGACACGCACACAGGATAAGGATAAGGACGTGAGGCCAAGCATGGTGACCCATACTCAGAAATTGTGCTCTGCATTTAACCCATCCAAGTGCGCACACACACAGTAGTGAACACACACACACCCGGAGCAGTTGGCAGCCATTGCTGCGGCGCCCAGGGAGCAGTTGGGNGTTCGGTGCCTTGCTCAAGGGTCTCACCTCAATCGTGGTATTGAGGGTGGAGAGAGTGCTGGTAATTCACAATCTCCACCTACAATCCCTGCCAGACCTGAGACTCGAACCTGCAACCTTTGGGTCACAAGTCTGACTCTCTAACTATTAGGCCACGACTGCCCTCACAGTGTAGTTATGATGTATTATTAGGACATAGAAAGGATGATATTAATTGTATTAAAGTTGAAGGCCTTTATTTGGTAATTTTTTGAAGTTTTTGCCCTCTCTTTATTCTTTTCTGTTTGGAGGTGTATTTTTTTATCAAGATGTTATCAAGATGTTTTGGCTCTAATTTTACAGTGAGAGAAGCATCTGCTTTGTAAGGCAGTGTTATCTTCACACTTCAGCTCTGGGTTCAACTCTCTCTTCCAGCTGATGAGGCAAAGCTTAATTGGGCTTCTGCTTTAAAGTGTGTAGGGCCCTCGACAGCTCGTGCTCTGCATTCATGCATTGATGCTCTGCCCATTTACCTTGAGTGTGTGCTAGATGGAGATATATTATTTACATTTATAATCCAAATCAAAAGCCACACAACACAAAGGTATTTCCGATAGTTCTTACACAGAAATATATATATATATATATATATAATATTCAGCAAAGTAACTATAATAATAATAACAACAAAACAGTAGTATTATTACTTAAATCCCCTGATTCAGCATGTTCTGTAAAAAAACATTAACTATAAAGAAAAAC
>JAZGTJ010018602.1:0-11353 GCA_036877575.1 Botia almorhae | reverse complement strand
AACATAATGTTAAGCCAAAATTAGATTTTTATTTGATTTTCTTCTTGGGGGTCCGGCCCCCAAGGAGACTGTCTGGTAAAACTCTGGCCCTCTGACAAATATATAGTTGATGACCCCTGCCATAGAGTTTGGACACGGTGTGTCTCTGCCTCTTGTTTCTGGTGATATTATGCGTACTTGTCTGTACTTGTGTTCTTGTGGACTTAAACGTCATCAAATACTGTTCCAATTTAACTGTTCCTAGTATCCCAAAATGCATTTCACCTTAACCACAACTGAGAACATACACAATGTTTAAAATACTGCTGCTGTTGTGTTTTATGCCTTGAAGTGGAGCCTCTTCACTGACTGTTGTTCCTCCCATGGAGAAGACTCCTACAATTGCCCCGATCAGCTCAGTGCTTTCCTTGCTGCAGGAAGGGCTGGAACAGCTGTTGTTTGAACGGTTGTTGTTTGATCCCGGCTAGTGGGTGGGAGGACAGGCTTGGTGTAGCCCTTTCCCTGGAACGCCCTTCCTTTGTGCCCAGGAGAATGTTTGCCACGACCTCTCCGTGTCCAGGCTCCGCACCCGACTGGGCTGTGACAGGTTGCCTGCACGGAGCACTGGGTACGTTATGGAGGCAGGGGAACTGTTGTACAGAGGCACGCTTCACCTGCCCATACTTGCATTCCTAGCCCGTAACGTGGTTCGGCTTGCGGTGTTTTCCACAGGGACCCCATACTTCAGTTCGTTGATGTAACGTTGAATGTGACTGACTGAAAGAGAACGTCTTGGTTACATATGTAAACCCCATTTCCTAAAGGAGGGAATGGAGACGTCACATCCCCCTGCCGCAAGCCTGATTCACCACTGATTGACCGAGACACATCTCTGCTCCTCAGCAAAAACCTAAAAGAAAGCCAGCAGCGACAGGCTTTAAACACCAGCTTCCGAGTAGGCTGTGACCCGGCCTGCAACTCACTTGCCCAAATGCTCATTGGCTCTTTCCTTTTGGGCCAATGTTCATTGCCGTGTTTTTTTTCTACTCAAAGGTGATAGGGCTCTCAAGCAAGACCCCATACATCAGTCTATTGACGTAATGTCTCCGTTCACTCCTTTAGGCAACGGGGGTTACATACGTAACCAAGATGTTTTGGGTATATCTAACAGGTAATATTTGATCTCCTAAACTTTATTTGTTCCCAAGCAACACGTTTTGGCTTAGGGCAAAGTTAAGCTTTGTAATATATTTTATAATGTATTATATACTTTGTAATATATATATATTTTTTTTAAATTTTAACATTGTACTAAAGTGCTGCCTTTGTTCTTTTGACTTTTTTTTATTTTTTGCTTGTTTTTTCTGCTTTTCTTGCTTGATTTCCTACTCTACAACCTCTAGAATAAATGGTTGTGTTTACATTGCTTTATTTTACATCCAGAAGGGCACTGCTGTATCTCAGCTCTGTGCTGAACAAGCTGCATTATGTAGTATCACAAGTGGTGTTTGGCTGCTGCATAAAAGCCAGAGGGGGTCAAGGAGCTTTACAACAAAACCACAAACAAACAGAAATATTTTAAACCAAACATAAAAGCCTTTTAAGGCAGAGAACAGTAAGAGCTGTTGTACAAGGTGCTAGAAGTTAGATTGTTAGTGTGAGTGGGCAGCATAAGCTATGGTTCTTATTGAGCACACAATGCATTTGTCACACAACGGCAATTGTGTTGATGTAGTAGACATCATTACTGTGAGACAGTGATTAAGGCTCAGCATCTCATGGGGTTACTGTGTTTAAGCTGTAATTGCCATGAACCTCAGCACAAACAAACAATTTGAGAGGCATCAATGTTTATCCAAACCTTTATTGTGGTTTTGTTGTAAAAGGATTTATGTCAAGACTTGAAAGAAGTAGAAGATAGTACTATAATACAGCTCAAGCCCTGACAGAAATCAGTCTGAGGGGCTTTACTACAGAGTGTAGTAATAATAGATTGACTTGGCATAAGGCTTGGCACCCTGAAGAGGACCCTGAAGTGGGTTTGGAGAATGGATGGATGGACAAGGATGAGGTGTTGTTTTACTGAAAACCAGCATTTTGCTTTATAAAAATACACCTTCTGTACTTTGCTTCACACATTGTATTTTTTTCACATACAAACTGGTATTTGTTACAAAGACACACACAAAGACACATTTTGTCAGGTTCAATGTAATTTCCTAAATCTGACATCCAATGCCATTCTGCTTCAAAATCACCAATCATGTAATATCATTATTTACAAGACCGGAGACAAATAGTTTTTTCACTGTTTATTAGAATACATGGGATAGTTTTTCATATTATACAAAAAAACAATCAATGCTGGTGAGTGTTCCTTGTGGGGTTCCACTCTGAGGCTCTGACTGTGTAATTAGCATGAGTGTTGATTAAAAGCCATGTGGGAAGCCAGATGGAAACAGAATGAGATGGAGAGAGAAGTTCTCATAACAAACTATAGCCAGCCCAAACTGGAGGACTCTAGAAATTCATCTGATTTTAATCAGGTTGATTAAAAAACAAGCTAATCTAATAAAAAGAAGAATACAATTTGAAAAAACTTCACAAAAATTAAACTTTTCAAAATGTATAATACTGAGCATATTTTAAAAAACTCTGATCACAGCTAGCAAAATAATGTAACATTGCCTAGGACAGTGAGTTTAACTTAACTTAACAACAACAAAAACAAAAAAAACTGTTAGTTACACATAACAATAAATTAAACATATTAAACATTTCTTTAGTTATAAAATATTCAATTTAAACCTCCACCATATGTCATAGCTAAAGGAATTCATTTATATAATGATAGAATGATATATATACAAATTCAAGGCACTATTTATTTACATTGAAAATAAATAGACATGTGGTTTGTGTTGGAAATGTAACATTGAAATTCAATTGTGCTGTAATAAATCTGTAACAAAACTGGGTTGTCTGTTTTATTTTCAATTGTGGGGAATGATACAGTCTCTTCCTCTCAGGTAATTCATACTGTATGTGACCGACCGCAATAATAACAGCATGATGCTCCTGCAATACCATAAATTTGCAATATACTTTCTCAGACCTGTCAAACAACAATGAAATTACTGGGACTGATAGCTTGAAAAAATACAAATGCTGCTGATGTCTGGACCATACAGACACACTAAGGATGCATTCAAAAAGACATTTTGCTAACATTGGCTGTTAAAATAGTAATACACTGACACTTAAATTTTGGATAAACATTTTTCACTGTTGTAATGTATTTTTTAAACAGGGTTCTGGTAGTCAGAGCATGCGTACATATAACACTCTCTTTCTTGTTTTCATGCTGAAACTAAACAGCAAAAACATTCAAGTGGAGCACAGTTTCCATTAAAAGGATCATATCTAACAAAAGATATTTTGTTTGTGCAGATATAATGCACTTTGATATGGTGTATGCTACTATTAAAAGCCCCCAGAATGCGCCTTTGTTCATGTTTCAAGTTTCTTTTATCTTTCTTTAGAGTGGGCGAATTCTTTCTGCTTTTCCACCTGTAGTTTGTGGATGATAGAAGGGTGAGTGAATGTTTCTTCACTCCTTGTCTCTGCAGAACAGAGAACATTTTGTCCTCTGCCATCTGCACTGTAGTGGGCTGAATTATATTTTCAGTTTAACAATGAATGCTGGAACATTCTGAAAAATGTTTTAAATTTCTATTGTTAACATTTTTATCAATTAGGGGAATAGTGATAGGATTGCCTAAGCAGTGGACACAGTCAATAACTCACTTTTGAAGTGCTTCTCTGTCCCTCAATATCCATTAAAAGCAGAGACAACAGTTTAATAGAGTTTCTTCGGACAGTATTGTTAAAAGGCCATGTCATAACTATTGATTAAATGACAAGGTCTTTCTAGGAACTCTCTCCCTCAAACGCACACACACGTGCACATCAGACAGGCAGATAGACACGTGAACACACTTGGCCTTCTTACACTCAAACCACAGGAGTTTGTTTATCTCTCTTTGCAGACACAGCTGAATGTCTGTGATAAGTGAATGTAGGTCAGTGGCAGCACACCTCTGCTGTTTCAGCCTGCAGTAGAGATTAATGAAGCTGCCAGGGGTTCATAACACATTTCAATAAATACTGCTGAATGCTTATTCCTTAGATTTGGTATGTGTAGGGAAACATTTTAACCTTTAGTGGTGGTTGTATAATGTTTTGTTGGTCAGAATGTCACATTAACTGTAATAACCTGGCTTAAACATTGATTCATTTGTTCATGCCAGTTCCAAATCAAGTCATAAATCTTACACATGACATATTACATACTGTTGCATATTAAATGACTTACAATCAACTAATAACTATCCCAGAATAATCAAGAATTTATTAATTTGAAAAAATTACCATCTAAAGTATAGTGGACAAATTTGCAGTGATCAGCTCTACTGGGACTATTTATAAAACTATTAATATAATAGTAGTCATTGTTAAAATGTTCTACTGTCCTTTCATAATTTAATTTGGTCATAGCAACAAATTGTACTCCATCGTGTGTTGTGTATCCCATTTCTTTTTTTTTATGTATTATTCTGGATATTAATGCCAGTGTACATTTATGGTATTTGCAAAATTTTCTGTTTCCTGTCCTTTCATAATTTATTTTATCTTAGTAATACTTGCTATTAAAAATTTCTAGTACTTCATAATGCCATGGATTTGACCTGTTTTTTATCTTTTCTCATTATGTAGAACTTAAGTCTTTGTTACGTTAATGCACTTGAGGGATATAAAGATAAGAAAACAATAGATATATCACCACTTCATTATAGACAAAGCCAGTAAGATCTAACTGACGTCGATCAATGTGGCTTTAATTTTGGCGTCACGAAATGTGTAACGTCATCATCCTGCGCCAGGAAGACCCAAGGATGTCTGAATGTGATAGCGTTATCGTATAAGTCACATGAAAAGATTATTAGAAAATGAAAAGAAAAGAAAATTAGAAGTCCTACAATAGTATTAACTTGAATCCTAATTTTCCGGTAAATAAATATCCACGACGCAGTCAGCCAAGGTCGTAAACGTTGCCATTCGGATTTCCAAACAGCTGTTAGCAACACGTAGCTCTTCTAGTTCGCAGTATTACGTCCTGTGTAATTGTGGACGAATCGATGCGTGTGAATGCAGAATGACAACTGCTACCGCACAGTGTAGTAATCCTCATCCCGATACGTATCGAAGAGCGTATAGAAAACATCGTGAAAAACAGCTTTAAAAAGTCAAGTCAGGCAGATTACTAATTTAAACAAAAACCCTCATCTAAACCAGTCTGTCGAATATACAATTCAATCAACCTGTGGTTGCTTCAAAGGGATGGAAAAGTAGGGAAGCATTTAGGCATTACTTTACCATAAACAGCGTACAGAGTGCTCCAGCTTTCATGGTACAACAGAAGAGTGAGGGTGATGACGGCCCTGGTAACAAAAAGACATTTGCTTACTTTAATATTTGTCCAGAACTGGTAAAGATTTTACTGAGTCAATATTATTTCCCCACAATTATTGACCCCAGTCAATATTATTTTAGTACAGGTGCCAACCATTCCTAAAATGCTTACCTTCACTTACCTTTTCCAGCAGTTTAGGCTTGTGGTCAAAGTTGTGGGTGGTCAAAGTTGTGGGTGGTGTAGAGATGTGTAGGAAACATAAAAGTAGCCCTCATGCAGCCAACCTAATGTTTTAATGGCTACCCCTGGTGCCCTTTTAAAGACCCTTTGGAAGCGATTTGTCAGTTTAAAATAACTAAATATCCTAGTGAACAATGAAGCTGGCACCATGTTTGGTGTCATCAGGCATGCTTGAAATTTTACCCATAAAGCTCAGCTAGTTATAGTGGGAGCCTAATTCCCTGGTGCTACGGGAGAAATCCTCAACAAGGTGACTGACTTAGACAGCATGGTTGTTGTTACATTATCTTTATGGGCAGTTGCTAAATTGTCTCATGCCACATATGAATCAGATGTTTATCAGGGTGAGAGGTGCTGACAGAATTCAGCAAATACAGCGTCATCATGCTCTGAAGAAGGTCGAGCAGGAGCATAAAGTTCTGGTGTTGTGCAGCTCAACATCTACTGTCCCTGGCTGGGCTACTCGCTGGAGGAAATAGACGTTCTTCACATGAGGCTCCAGGGAGAAATTCCAGCTGCCATGAGGAAAGGAATTTTCAGAATGTTGGAATTATTGTCAATTATGACTATCCAGAATCCCATACAGATTATATTCATCGAGCAGCGTGTGTGGGGAGAGCAGGTGGTACCAGTTAAGGGGACGTGCTTAGCTTTGTTACTCACAAGTAGGATGTGTAACTTGTGCAAAAAATAGAGATGGCAGCCAGGAGGAGAACTTCTATACCTGGGATAGAGATTAAAACACCCAGCCATAAAACATACTTTTAAGAAAGTAACAATTGAGCAAAAGGTCATTTATATTACGATCACCAAATGAGCCTTTTTATATCAATTAAATGTGTATAATATATTGTACTGTAACCTTTAAATAAACATTTAAAATGATGCTTGTGTGTGTGTTGTTATTTAAGGCTGGTACTGGTTATTTTTGTTTAACGGGTAAGTGTGACAGAAAGTTGTGTAAGACTGCATTCATCACTACCAACTATTTATCACTGCACAACAGAAATATGCAACTGTATTTTTTGCACTGCGTTATTGAGAGGAGAGCTTTTCATAAATCTGATTAGATAAGGCATAATAGTAAGCTGTGAGCTGCTCTGATAGACTTTATTAAAATAAAATGCAACCTAGTGTGCCTGAAGCACTCTCTTTTAAAGTAAATATACATATGCATATTTTTTCCATTTTGTTTGCCATATGCTTTATGTAATGCATAAAGGCAAACCATCAGATGCGATTTATTTGGACAGTGACTAATGTTGTTTTACTTTACTAATTAATATTTATTTAAAAAACAACAAAGACTGTTGGGTAAAGTGTTTTAATTCACAGGTACACTGGTACATTGGTTTACCAGGAATGCAGGATGAACTGTTAATAGTTGAAAATTGGCCTGTTTCTATAAGCCATTCTAATTAAGATTATATAAATAAACAAATAATTAAATTTTATGTAAATATAATTGTTTAAATATTAAAGTTAATGGAGCATCAGAGTCTTGATATTTTGCCAGACTACCTACCTACAAATTTCTGTTAGTATAATATATATAAATGTAGGTTAAAAATGGCACAGTCAGATCAATAGTACTGTAACTGTGTGAAACGGCATTGTTTCCGATTCCTTTGTCCAATATTGAAAATCTAAAGCTACCACTTACATTTATGCATTTGTCAGATGCTTTTATCCAAAGCGACTTACAGTTTATTCAAGTTATACATTGACTTGAATAATACATTGACTTAAACCCACGACCTTTGCATTGCTAACACAATGCATCACCAACTGAGATACAGGAACACTACCAATCTCCATTTTGACTGCAGAGTCATTTAACGTGAAGCAAATTGTGCAGAAATAGTGTAATTTTCAAGGGCCATTTAGAAACCTGTTTTGTGCAGTAATATTATGGTGCATTATCATAAAAGATGTATTTACTGCAGATGTGTTCTATAAGGATCAAAGTCAAAGTCACAGAGTCATACGCAGGCATGTATACACCTAATAGGAAACTGGCCTGTTGTAAAATGTGCCAGTTCATTCTCAGCCAGTTCATTCTTTCTTGTCACTTCAAAGGGTGAGTTTCTAAGCTTTGAAACTCTCTTGACTTGTTGCTAATGTTAAAAAATCTATGTTTATAGAAGCTTCGGTCCTGGTATCAGGGGTGTGAGTAATGGACTGGTAAAAGATACACACACAAAGTGTTTCCATTGGTCTTTTGTTTAGGACCATCTCTGGTATTTCAAACAGTTAACCAGAAGCATGTAGTTACAGACAGCTATATCCACTTTAAACATGAACCCATTCTGACTTATTCTCTTTAGATGTTTGCATACTTACATATTTTACTGTTTATTAAATTAGCTTTTCTATATTATTTTGTTTTCATAAATGATATGTAACTATGAGAGTAGACATAATACATGTAAACCACTGTTATTGAATATACAAAATTACAGCATGCAACTGAATATTATGGTATGTGACATGTTAAAACTAAGATTTAAAGCTTAAGCTAAAGTGTTCAAATACTACATGAACTACACAAATAGTGTTCTGATGACTGCTTTTGTCTACAGTACAAACACTATCACGTTCTTTAGTAATTCTTTAAAACATAAAGTTATCATAGATTTAAATAACCTCTTTTACCTATTTCTATAAACATTAAACACACATTAAATATGTACATAAATATTAGAATTCAAAAAGCTATTGTAATGATAAACACGTTTTTAGAAGCAAACATCTTTGATACGTTACATGACCTTTTCTTTTTTCTTTCTTAAGGTAACTGAGAGTAATTTAAACTGTCCTTGTTAGCCAGACCTCCTTGGATGAAATCCATAACATCATGCCACGAAGGAGAAACAACAAACCATCTTTGGCTTCTAGTGATATTCATGATAAGTTTCCTCCCTAACAAGTCTCATATGTTAGTTGTGGAATGTGTGGTGGAGAAGTTCTCCATGCGAATCCGCACCACTTTCTCCATGGGTGGAGGGGAATAAAAAAAATGGCAGGTGAAGACCTGCTTGCAGGCCTTTCTGAAGTTCTCAGACAGGAAGGCATAAAGGATGGGGTTGACGCAGGAGTTTCCGTAGGCCAGGCAGTGCGAGGTGATGCGAAAGGCGAAAGAAGCATCGTTCAATGGGAACTGGCCAAACTCCACCCACATTGCGATGATGTGGTGTGGCATCCAGCAGATGAGGAAAGCAGCAACGACCAACAGCACTGTCTGAGCTGTCTATAAACAATAAAAAAATATATGTTGGTTAATCATACTTAAGATCATTTAATATGTAGATGTTTGCAGTTATTAAAGTTATTCAATGGTCTTAAGGAATAATAATGTGATAGTGATTTAACATGGCGTATTTCTCAGTCTCTACATGCAAGACTAGGGTAACTGGGATGAGGGTCACTATAATTGGCTGAAAATCAGAGGCTGGTCAAGTCATTATACTGTAGATGGCTACAGCACAGACAGACAGTTTAGGTGGCAGGTGGTTTTGGTAGTGTTTACAGATTTGTACAGATTTTTTCCCACAATGCAGCAGTTGAGAAAACTGAGGCTAGAGTGGGAAGAGTGACGTTTTCTTCCGTGTTTCTAATTCTGGAGCCAAACAATTTGCAGAAACAAGATAGATGCCCAGCTCATACAGTTCGTGATGATGCGACATCCTTTGAGTGGGCAGATGAAGCACCATATCAGAAGATGATTGATAAGAGAAGAATGAGCTAAATCATGACACTAAAATTAGCAGTAATGTGTAGAAGTAGGAGATGCATCCTGCCCTATGCTTCCCTGATAATGGGTGTTATGTAGCTGGTCTATTCACGACCTTGAAAAATAAATGGTGCCAAAGAAAATGAAATCTGCTGACAGCTTTCCTCTCTGTTTCAAAAGGGAGGAAGAAACTTTTTCTGAAGATTCCATTTCACCACTTTAGAATTTTTTTATGTGGATTTCTGAGCTATCCAGATTCAAATGTTGATTTAACACAATCCTGGATTATTCTGTTTTATCCTGGATTTGTTGTCATAACAGATCCATAAAAGCATATATACATATTATGCATGTATATAATATGTATATATACATATATACATATGTTGAATACTCATATACAACATAAACACAATTAGTTCACAGGGGCAATAATAAATTATATACAGTATAATACAAACAACAATTGTAACACATACCCACATACAAACACAAGCTTCTAAAGAGAGCTCATTCCATCATGCAACCACATCACAGAAAAATGTCATTATTTGCAAGGACATTAACAACTGACAATTAATATAAGCACAAATTGTCAAGTCTTTTTTTTTGGCTGTTTTGGCAGTGTTTCCTTGTTCTTACAGGGTCCAGAAATTGTTATTACCTTGTGTTAAGAATTACCCATTCCTTTAATGTTTTTTAATATATATATTAAAATACATTTGTGAGGTCAGACGCTAATGTTGGACGAGACGGTCTGGCTTGCAGTCTGCGCTCTAATTCATCCCAAAGGTGTTTTATCGGATTGAGGTGCAGGCCAGTCAAGTTCTTCCACAGCCAACTCGCTCATCTATGTCTTTATGGATCTTGCTTTGTGCCCTTTTGCGCAGTCATGTTGGAACAGGAAGAGGCCATCTCCAAACTGTTCCCCCAAAGTTGGGAGCATGGAATTGTCCAAAATCTCTTGGTATGCTGAAGCATTCACAGTTCCTTTCACTGGAACTAAGGGGCCAAGCCCAGCTCCTGAAAAACAACTTTACACAATAATCCCCCCTCCACCAAACTTCACAGTTGGCACAATGCAGTCAGACAGGTACCGTTCTCCTGGCAAGGAATCTAATCTAATCTAAGAATCTAATGGAGAACTCATCCATCAGATTGCCAAATGGAGAAGCAGGATTCGTCACTCCAGAAAACGCATCTTTACTGCTCTAGAGTCCAGTGGCGGCATGCTTTACACCACTGCATCCGACGCTTTGCATTGCACTTGGTGATGTATGGCTTGGATGCAGCTGCTCAGCCATGGAAACCCATTCCATGAAGCTCTCTACGCACTGTTCTTAAGCTAATCTGAAGGCCATATGAACTATAGAGGTATGAGTGATTGACTGCAAAAAGTTGGCGACCTCTGCACACTATGCGCCTCCGCATTCGTTGACCCCGCTCTGTCATTTTAATTGGCCTACCACTTAGTGGCTGTCATTCCCGATTGCTTCCACTTTGTTATAATACCACTGACAGTTGACTGTGGAGTATATATATATATATATATATATATATATATATATACACACAACAAGATTAATGTGATAAGGTCATCACTCACACTTTTTAAAAACTCTCAGATAGCTCAGATTTAGGTCTAGATTTACTAATTAAATTACCCATGCATTCGAAGCACAAAAGAATTATCACTGTAAGAAGTCTGGAGTATGTCATTTTATTTTATCGGATGTTTTAAACAACATACAAAGAAACGGGCCCTGAAAAGCAAATCTTTAACCTCCCTCTAACATATAAACTCATCACCAGTGGAGATAAGCCCAGCCAGACTTGTGCTGTGTTTATGGAGAGAACGTCTGTTTTATTTAATAAGAAGACAGTAGACAGCATCTGCCTAACGTAAATCACAACCCACACATAGTGAT
>JAZGTJ010018601.1:0-11353 GCA_036877575.1 Botia almorhae | reverse complement strand
GACTGTGCAGCTCTATTGTTGTGTACGACTGTGCAGCTCTATTGTTGTGTATGACTGTGCAGCTCTATTGTTGTATATGACTGCGCAGATCTATTGTTGTGTACGACTGCACAGCTCTATTGTTGTGTATGACTGCACAGCTCTATTGTTGTGTATGACTGTGCAGATCTATTGTTGTGTACGACTGCACAGCTCTATTGTTGTATACGTCTGTGCAGCTCTATTGTTGTGTACGACTGTGCAGCTCTATTGTTGTATATGACTGCGCAGATCTATTGTTGTGTACATCTGTGCAGCTCTATTGTTGTGTACGACTGCGCAGCTCTATCGTTATGTACCACTGTGCAGCTCTATTGTTGTGTACAACTGTGCAGATCTATTGTTGTGTATAGAATTATATAGCTTTGCCTTGGCAGTACACAAGGAAAATACTATTTCTTTAATAAAAGCTGCAATGTCTCTCTGTTTTTATGGAAGTTATTGGAGAAAAGTTCAAACTACAGTTCAAAGATTGTTTTAATTGAATCGATGTTTTATGCTGTAGTTGGTTTTCACGGCCAGTAACTAGTAGTTGTCTATGGCTTCAGTTATATTAGTATAATGCAGCTCAGAAAGAGAGACAGATTAAAAGAAAGGTCAAAAGAGTTTATTTTGATCGCATGAATTTACATAAATCATCTTTGGACGGGCTTATGCGTCTGCCTTTTCAATGCCATGTATTACACTGATGTAGTTATTTAGTTTAGTTTAGACAGTGTGTTAAAGGTCTTCATGCCTCATACATTTTTTCATTAATAACAGGTGCAACAGTAATTTTGTAGTGCCCAGGCACCGAGTGTAACTTCAGCTCCAGCAGTTGTGGGTAGAAGAAAAACAGTTTGCACCCTTAGGGTGTGTTTCTAAAATCGACAGCAACCACTTGTTACCTCCAGCGACAGGCAAACTTTCCTCTTGACTGCACTGCTATGTGCTGTAATGCATCACTGATCGGTTATATGCTGGCATGTATAACCATATATAACAAATATATCTAAAATATATATACGATTACTGGTTTTCTCAGCATGAATTGATCGCGTAATGCAGTGTTTTGCTAAACCGAATCACAGTCGGCAAGCCGCGATTCGTCATGAAACGTTACATGTTACGACGAATGAAATAATCACAAAAGCACAAATGATAGAGAGATCAGTTAGAGAGATCAGTGTCACAACAAGCGTCACACACACTCACAATTAAAGGGTTAAGAACAACAATACAATATTATCTTACTCAAATGCACCCAGACAACTTAAGTCAATTTCTTATCACGTATTACAACATTTAGAAACTGGCATTTAAATGGTTTTCTCGATGCAGATGTCAATCTGAATGAGACATTATAGCCCGTCTCTGTGCTACAGTATAGCCCGGGCTACAATGAACGTGCTTCAGTGTAATCTCGCTGGTAACCGATGGTGCTGACGGGAGCTGTCCACCGGCGCGTGGTGCTGAAAGACATTTAATATACTTAACCATACAATTAAAGAACATTTCCGGTCTTACATTCAGCTGTAAGAAATATCCTTTAATTGTAAGAGTAAGAATATCACAATCTTTGCTTCTGTGACGCTTCAGGTCAGTCCAGCGCGGCTCGTGTGTTTTTCCTGAAGTTCCTTTTCTCGGCTTCCGTTCTGCCCAAATCAGTGTTATGAAGTATTGACAACTTCAACCAGTTCTGAAAGCCGTCATGTAGAGCACACACAATTATTATGAACCAGCACGTGCATTATTATTTACAGAAACACTGATTATCGCTTTGATTTTTAAACATACACACTGTATATACAGTATAAACCGCGTTCATGCTATTACAATAGCGCGCATGTTGACGATACAGTATAAAAAGTACAACTTTGAGTCTTTGACTCTTATAAGACTTTTATAAACATGTGGTCAGGCTGATTCAGGCAGGTGAATGATATGTCTGAGTTAAAGCAGATTATGTATGTTACAAAATGAAGCACATTTGAATGACACCTGGCACACAGCTCTACAGTGCGCATGTAGTCAAAAGCAAATGTCAATCTACATGAGCCCACGGTTCATATCATTACCAGGACGAACGTCTCCGCAACGCCTCCTCGCAAGTTCGCCTTTGAATGACACCGGGCGATATTTCCCACGTTTTCCACGGGACGTCTGAGAGCAGCTTCCCATCTCGCGTCGGCTTCTTACAGAATGACAGTTCCTCTTCTTAACATCGCAGAGGAAGAATAAACACGAGAATTAATTTTAACACTTAAATAAAAGTTAATCTTGCGGACCGCCAGCGTTCCTCCTCCGTTCGCATACAAATCTTTTATGAACGTGTGTTATATGAACGTCCGTGTTCATGAGACGAGCTCTTGCGGTTAATCAGCCGAATCGCGTTAAAACGGAGCGACAGCGCGGGACTCGAGGCACGTCCTGCAAAGTTAAACGCTCTTTAAGTTGAGACGTCGTATCGAGCAAACGGGACGCGCGTGGCGCGAGCCGCTGAACGTACCAGACGCGACGCTGCTGTCAACGGCGGTCGGTGTGACTCACGTTCACATTGACCAACAGTGAAAAACAGACGGAACGCGAGCTCGGACACGTCCTCGTCGGTAGCTGCGCGCGCGTTTGGCGCGGTCCTCTCGGGCTCCGCGCTGAATTCCGTCTCTCCGCGCAAGCGCTCGCTCGCGCTCGCTTTCTCTCTCGCTCTCGGGCGCGCGCGCGGGTGCGCGGGGGTGTCCCTCCTCCGCAGTTTGGAGTTTGTGATGTGTCTCAGATTTCGCGAGCGCCGCTCAAGAGCGAGACCTGCGGAGAGAGCGCGTCGGATCCCGGAGCCACCGTTGTACCCTCCAACAGGCGACCGTTTCCCTGCCCTTCTCCTACCGAACTCCCCTCGTGTCCCCTCGCGGTGTTCCTCAGACTCGCGCTTTCCTTAAACGCCGCCGCACTTTTTTCATTACAGGTGCGTTTTGTTCTCCTTTGACGTACTTTTGGCACTCATTGGGAATTAACGGGCGTCTGGGGATCGTGTGGATGAGCGGCTTTAGAGGGAACCGAAGATGGAATTGTTGATAATATGCCTTTCTGCTGGGATATTGCAATGCAGTTCGGTGGGAGCGGACTCCATCATTCACATCGGTAAGAAGTGATCTCTTCACAGGCGTTATTTCAGCGTTTCTTGACACCAAAGGGTTGAAAACGATAATGCATGCGCCACCAATAATACGGACCCTAGGGGAAGTGAAGGGACTGTTGAGGGTTCGTCTGAAATATCCATTGTATATGCATTGGAAATTTGCCATGCTCATCGGGTTGAATATCAATTGAGCAAACGTCTCTCCTGTTCAGCTGGGCATAGATCCATCGCCTTGACAGGTGCACGGAGAAGTCTAATTACATTACCGCTTACTAGCTTTTCACATAAGAAATGCGTAATTTTGCAAATTAAGGATTTTAGGTAAGTTGGAAAACCAGAAGGCGTCTGTCATAAAGCAAAGTAAGCCAATGTGTGTGGGTTGCTCTCCCCCCTCCCATCTATAAGACTGAACTTTGTATGGAACGTGAGGAAAATGTTAATAAATGATTGCCCGTGTAAATAAATGACAAGACGACAAATGCTTATTCTTGGCTATCGCAGGCCGTAAATGTCATCTTAACCAGTCCCATGTGCGTCCACCGGACACCCTCTGCATTCAGATGATCTCACTAAACATAAAGAAAGAAAGATTTTGGCTGGCGAAGAGCAGCAGAGAGAAGGATAAAGGGTGATGGGCAGGGGGGGTGTCACTCTATTGTGTTTGCATGAAGGACTCCCATTGAACCCTTGAATTTTATTCCTTACAAGTGTGCATTCATCAAAACCAGCATGAACCACCATATCTGTTGTCCAGGTAATGAAATTACTGCATCATATCTGTCAGTGAATAATTCTGCAGTAACTCTGTCAGACTCTGTTAGCAGCTATTGGCAAAAAGAAGTGCCCTTCAACAAATGTGACAGGAGTTTGAGAACGAGAAAATTCCCTCCCATTTAAAAATATATAGTAAGCACACAACACATTCTGGGTGCCAGCATGGCTCGACAGACCAGATGGAGTCCATATATCTACACAACACATTATCTTACCTATTTAATCCAAAATAACCTTTAACAGAATGAATGATACTGTCTGGTCTTATACAGTCATATATATACAATATATACAATATACACTGGAGTGTAGTTAGCTGACAAGTGCGTTTATCTCAAGAAAGCGTGATTTGATATTGACATCTGATATACTCCACATTGTCGTCATGTACTGCAGATTATCTACCATTTCTGGGGTTCTGGGTTAAAATCATCCACTTTTATGGGCACCAGTAAGCATAAGCTCTTCCATCATGTTCATCCAGTTCTTAGCTTTAAGACTGGGCTGTCTCTGTGGCCATGTAAAAGGCAGGGCTCACAGGTGCCGCACATATAACAAATGCCAGCCTCTCCAATGCCCAGTACTTCCACTTTGTCACATCTGCTCATGTTAGCACGCTGACCAAATTCTGCTCCAGAGGGCAAACAAAAAATAGGGCCATCCCTTGAATGGAGAGGGTGACAGGAAGTGATTTTCGGGCTGGTGTGTGATTTACAGAGGCAATGACCATCCAAACTGGTAATTGGAAGGCTAGTACAGACTGTGTGGTTCAGGGCGGTTCTCACTGGCAACTGGAATGAGCAGATGCGACACCCCTATTTCTGCTAAACAAGATGAACACTGCAGTGATACATCAACCAGATTCCACCTGTCTACCTGCCCATCCTATTGGCTGCCTATAACACAGGTAGACAGGACTATTGCAAAATATAAATGAAGCCTGTCAATCTCGCAAATGTCTGCCATTGGTTGGCCAAACAGACACTTCGCCCCAAATTCATGATCTCATTGAGCCAGTGTTGCAGTGCCAGGGTCCTTTCGAGTGAATCAAATGTCTTACAGCAAGTCACATTAGACTTGAATGTACACACTTCAGCTCTGAATCTGAATTCATGAATTGATCTTTGTGTGGCAATTTCTTGGTAAGTCATTTTTGCAAGCACTCGCAAACAAATCAAAAATATCGAACAAATGCAATTTTTGACATGCCTGTTATTTATGTATCACTAAAATGTGTGCAGCTCATTGGTCGCTGTTTAATTACTGAAAACGGTTCAGACCAAAGCCTTAGGGTTGCACAGAAGCCTTGTTTATCTCTGTAAAGCTGTACAGATGAGCTGAGCTGGTGCGTTACCCTGTATGCAAACCAACAGTTCTTCTTTGTTTGTACGCTCTGCTAAGACCCGCTAACTCTCTGCACATTCCTGCAGGTGCCATTTTTGAGGAGAACGCAGCACGGGATGATGAGGTGTTTCAGCTGGCGATCTCTGACCTCAGCCTCAACGATGACATTTTGCAGAGTGAGAAAATCACCCACTCCATAAAATATATTGAACCCAACAACCCCTTTCAAGCAGTCCAGGAAGGTGAGTGAATCATTGTCTCACGGTTCTGGAGCTGCATCTGTCTCTGATGTGTGTGTGTGTGTTTGTGTGCACGCTAAAAAATTTACACCGAAGTCGTTACGTGCCGGTTTGAATAACAACTGAAGTGTGTAACGTGATGGGCTGCGAGACATCACTCAGTCGGAACACCGTACGCGACCCAGCATGTCCTGAAAATGTACATATATTTGTTTAATGCCAGTATGAAAGGTGACATTTGGTTTCAGAGACGTCCACCTCACACTCTCCCACAATCTAGAGCAGCAATGTGTTCTGTGAAAGAAGAGCTAGGTGGAGGTATTGAGTCAAGCAGGACTCAATAGCAATTTTCCACATAATTGCAGTTGAGGATGAGTGCTTAGAAGCCTCAGCTTTCCAAAAGATCATTCTGAAAAGCAAGAGAAAGAGAGCGTCTTTTTTCAACGGGCTAATGGCAGTTAATGACGCTGGGTTTAAAGAAAAAGATGATGATGTTGATAATGATTATTTCCGTCAGAAAATAACCTCCATCAAAACAATCAGTGTTCGTTTTTGACACTATATGGTAAAGATCGATCTAAACAAGCTATTGATAAAGATGCAGTGCAATCTTACTGCGGTTTTATGTGTCATTTTTCTCGACTATTTCGGACCTTTATCAAGTGGTCTCTATCTAGTGCTCGCTGTGTTGTCATTCTGAGGTTTTGTGTCCCGTGAATTCTGCGGTACGTGTCATTCACGTCAGTCAGTTGAGCTGCTTTATTTCCCATGTCACAGAGTCAGTCTGAAGCATAACACCAGCAGAGCTGGAGAAAAGCCTTTCCTTGACACCTCTGTGTGACCTCACACATGACAATGGGGAACGTGCTCTTACTCTTTACTATAGCTTGTGCTAACAGCTAGAACCAAACTGTCACAACACGCGCTTGATGTGTCTCACACAGCAGTGGAGATGCCCGGAATTCCGAGCATCTCACAGACTATATGCTGCTAATGTTTTACGTATTCAAGAAGATTATTCATCCTATCAATCACAGATGTTTCACAACAGTTTTCATATTGTGAAATAATTATCGCTTTACAGTCATGAAGCTGTTCCTGAGGTACCACAGAGAGCGAGTGCCACATTTCATTGGAAAACGTTTGGCTTTCAAATCAAAATGTCAGGCGTCCGATTCGTTTCTGTCACGGTGCTGAGATGTGCGAGTATGGGCAACATTGTCTGGTCACTGCGGTGTGCTTAAAAATGGAGGGCGGTGCGTAAGTATCTTAGCGCAGTGATGCTGTGCTCTGTTGACTGAACACCCTGTTGGTTTTGGCACAGTGGAAGAATTCCAGACCATTCAAATTAACAAATGGAGTTCTTTTATTGGTCGCAGTTGGCGTCTTAGAATGGCAACAGTGGGCTGCATTGTGTTCTGTGTTGTGCTGGAGAAAAGCGCTTCAGCTTATTTCTGCTCGACAGTAGAAGAACTTTCTCAAGTGTACAACTCACAAAAGCTGTCAACAACATGTCATATTTCCAATATCTTATTTATCTAAAAAAATATTTACTTTGTACATGCCAGTCTTGAAGTGTGTTTTACTGCGTTTGATTTAGGCAGAAATAAATGTTGCAAAACACATTGTCTTTAAGTAAATGTAATGAGAATCACTACTGAGAATTCTGAGAAGCTTTTGTAAGAATTCATTGTACAAAGAAGTTGGATTAAGTGTTAATTTTTAGCAATTCTTGCCATTTTGATTTTGACTTCCGAGGTTTTAGTATTTTTTGTTCCGTACACAAAGCGATGCATGTAGTCAGATATCTGGTTATGAAATGTCTACTGGAATGACTATGAGCTTAAAATCAAAGACACAGAAATTTCATGTGAATAATACTTTATTACATCAGCCTATTGCTTGATTTTATTGCCTGAAGTTGATCTTAGATTAATACTTTACTCCTGTTTTGAATTTTTATTACTTACCGAGTGTTCCTTTGCAATTGACAAATGTGTTATATTTCTGTGCCATATCCTCAGGCTTCTCTTACGCTCTGCACAATGTACAAAATCTACTGGGAAAACAAATGGAGAATTTGTAATAAAACTCTTCAGTTAATTCCCACAAGATCTTTTAGGGTGTCTAAGATGACAGGAAATATTTGAAGTTTTGCTTAAACTGTCTGCTCACACAAGGAGTGTGATAGTTCCAGACCTTTGATTTATTGTGCTCAAAATCTTGCTTTCTGATTTAACCACTAATTTACCCTTTCCTCTCATAATGAGCCATAATGAGATTTTAAATATGTGCAAGTAACAAATTGTCACTCCAGTTTATTAGAGGAAAAATAGAAGATTCATACATTTGTGTCATAATGTCCTAAGAGTATGAGTGCTAGTTTCATTGCTTGTCATCATTGCTTTTGTTCTTTTAAACTTATTTTTCGAATCGACCAATCATTCAAAGGTAGTTGACCAGTTAACTAGTCCGTAAGTGGGTATTTACTTGATGTAAATGTCTCACCACATGCAGTGCAATATCAGCGGTGCTTCACAGCTGGTGATGCGGGTTCGAAATGAAAGCCAGAGAGCCAATGGCAGATTCATGCTGTTCTTGTTAAAGAATGTCACAAAGGGTGTAAATACACATGCTTAAAGCCACTGATCAATACCTAGATCAAAATGCACCATCTGAAATGAAAAGTGGTCCAGTTTCACTATTATTTATTTGGCGAATCCAAATCGTTTTAATTCATAAACACACTGGGACACAGTTTGTTTCCTCTAACATATAACGCCCAACTAAAGTTGTGTGATCCACGACTATAAAGCAAAGCATAAAATAAGATTAGAATCTATTATTATCTACTAGTCAGAACTGTCAAGACTCATGACAGATAAAGATTCAAACGGTGCATGAAATTTCTTTGATGTAAAGAAACCTTTAGAAACCGTGTTTTAGAAAAAAACACGGTAAGTATCAGGCTGAGAGCAGATACTGTATAATCAGATATAATATATAAGATACACGCTTCGCTGACGCGCATTTTTCATGCCACCCTGTAAGTTATGCTATACTGTACACTGTATACTTCCACCTGGAACTACTCAATCACTTTTAGGATTGCGATTGTATCTCTATTTAGACCATGTTCAGCAGACAGTGGCAAATATACATTCAGCATGCATTAGACCATAAGAGCTGGTTCTGCCACCTGCATGACCTGGTATGGATGCTCATTCCAAACATCTAAAGATCCTGATGAATTTGCATGTTGACCTCCCTGTTGTATGAGCTTGTACTTCTGAGACGACTTGCACAGCTGCAGTAATGGATTTATATGGATGCTGCTGAACAGATGAGGTCCACGTCCATTATGACATGCTAATGTCGGAGGCTTAAGAAATGACACACGAGTATATTTCTGGCCTGCACTGCTCGGTTTTAAACTATTTGGCGCACAGACGTCGGCATAAGCATGTGGGATGCATACAAATGAGGGCGAGAAATGTGTATTCGCACACAAACATCACGCATTTGAGACACCCTAACATAAGGGCCCTTATTCTTTGTGCTGTGTGGACAGTACCACCAATCCTTCTTGACCATAAGCTCTGCATTCACTGAATGGCATTGGAAGGATGTGAGCCCATATTCTCACTGAAGCTTTATTGGGATTCTCTGATTCGGTGATTAGGTCCTGAACTAAATTGCCCCGTTTGGGACTTTAAATGCACTTTCAACACAGACAAATAAATGAGGTTAATTACCTTGTTACTCAGACCAGCCATCTGATTGCCAAATTACACAGCGTTTCTATAACAACAACAACTTTTCCAGCCCGGAATGCAGAACGTTTTTACGCTTTACGGAACATAATTGGAGTTTGTCTATTATTTGCAAATATTGCTTTCTTTATGTGACTCAGCTCTGTGTGACTCAAGCTGCCTTATTAATACAGTCTTATTTGCCATAAGAAGCTTTGAATATGGATCAGACATTAAGGTTGTAGTCATTTTGCCGAGTCAGAATTGTTCTTGGATCTGGAATGACTGTGCTACAGTAGATTAAAAACAAAAACATAAGCAAAACCCAAGAACCGCACTTTGAGTTTTCTCAGAAATGCCTCCAAATGCCTCCAAAACGAAATTCTACGTAACAGATATAACAGTATTGATCTGTAATTAAAGTCACAGTCTTCAGTGGCTGTTTACCTGTGTGAGCCCACCATCATCTGTTCCTCTGTTCTCTCTGCACATGAAATAAGAGCAGAGATGCAGACACACACAGATCACAGCATCGGAAGCTTCAGGACTGAACTCTCTCTCCCAGGCAATCAAATGGTGTCCGTGCATCGTTAGAGTCGCTGCTGGCTGACAGGTTATTTCAAAGATGTGAAATCTGCATGAGAAAGGAAACAATGCAGAGGAATTAATCAGCCCACTGATTCATCTACAGTGACTACAGTTTAAAAAGCCAAAAGCACAGCTGAGGAAGGGATAAACATCAGAAAATACAAGCCCGGTCCCATCTGAAGCAGATATACTGCCGTGACTGTGCCGCAGCGTCATTCGTTAGCTGGCCCACTGCTTCCAAGCTGAGTTCCTGGGATAATTCATTTGCCAACTTTTCCCAGCTCTCACTGTGGCGCATCTAACGCAGGCCCTGATTAAAATGCGCTCTGCATGCAGTAAGGCATTATAATGGCCACCAGGAGAAAGCGCATGTGGAGAGGTGCTGGCGGGGAATAGCACCTGATATAATCTTTAAATCAACATGTGCGTGAGTGACAGCCAGTGCACGTTCACATACAAACATGCTTCCCTGCAATGGTGCTGCGCACAGCAGAGATTTAGAGGACTTGCTACTTGCAAAAACTGCGTATAAATATCAGCTTTGACTTAATTGCCGTTTTTATTCGTGTGACTCCACTGGGACTCAAGCCGACGACCTGAGACAAATCGCTTCTTCAAAAGACGGAGCTTCACTCCTGCAGCTCTTATAACTAGAGTTATAGACAGTGTACAGCGGTTTGTCCCGTAAACGTCAAATGTGTGCAGATATCAAATCTGATCACGCTGTGATGTCACTGAAAGCAACTCCACTTTGTCTGAGGAGAGAAACGTTAATCATGTCCGGACCTCTTTGATAGCAACTACTGTATCTGATTTACAGTAACATCCTCCCAGTGATACCTCTCAAAAAATGACAAGTGATTTGTTATAATGACATACCGTCCGACTGCAGCAATGACTGCCTCCCTACATTGAGGGCTGTTGCTAAAAAATGCAATTGGTGGATTTCCAATCTATAGTTCTGGCTACAAACAGAAACAACCTCGAGAGTGCCGAACGTTATCGTAATGTTACTAGGGCAAAGATGATATGTTTTTATGTTGTTTGCATGCATATCATTTTCTACAGTCAGTTATATGTAGCAGGTTGTCCAGGTGATTACAAACTCATGTCTCAGAACATGAGTGTAACATGCAGGTAAAACTCCTGCATTAAAATGCAAAGTAATATAAGATGGGTAATAATATTATCAGATTACTATAACCACATCAATACTAAGGAATAAGTCTGTATAATGATAAAACCAGTTCTCTTAAATGTAGGAGCTTAAATACAATCAACTGTGTTTGCACAGCAGATGCAGCCCGCTTGATGTTTAGATTGTAGGAAACAGCCATTTTGAATACACGTTCTTTAAAGGAATAAACATAGAGAAATTAATACAGAAAACACGCTTGTAAACAATCGTTTCACCATTTTGAACATTTCCATGTCTTCTTGTGAGTGCACTCAGAAGACCAGAGGGAAGGAAATCTCTGGTCTTCCTGGAGTGCCTGTCAGGGCAG
>JAZGTJ010018599.1:0-11354 GCA_036877575.1 Botia almorhae | reverse complement strand
TTTAGTGCTAATTTTAGTCTCTCTAGTATGAATCGTATGCAGATCTCTCACAAAAGAGGACCAACATCTTTCCAAATCAATTCTGTCACACAGTATCTTTCCTCAAACCTGCAGACACACAGCAGATGTGTGTGTGTGCATACATTAGTGCGTGATGAGGTTGTAGAGAGTGTGTGTGTGTGTGCATACATTAGTGCGTGATGAGGTTGTAGAGAGTGTGTGTGTGTGTGTGCATACATTAGTGTGTGATGAGGTTGTAGAGAGTGTGTGTGTGTATGTGTGCATACATTAGTGTGTGATGAGGTTGTAGAGAGTGTGTGTGTGTGTGTGCATACATTAGTGTGTGATGAGGTTGCAGAGAGTGTGTGTGTGTGTTAAAGTCTACCCTCCAGACAAACACCACAGCTGAAAAATGGAGGCAGTGCCCTGCCGCTCGTTGCTAGCCGTCGTATTAGCATACAGAAGAGATGATGTAAAGTGACTCTGTCCCCAGTGGTGTAAATATCTGAATTGATAATGAGCTCGCCGGCGGACGGGCTGCGGTCTCATCCTGTGGACTTTATTTATTCAGCCTCTTTCTCATTACTGCCTCATCTCATCTGTATGTGGAAAGAGCTTCAATAACATGAACATCACTGGTCTGCTCGCCGTGAGCACTTCTCATCCTCACACTAGTTTTTTTATTCGACTGCTAACAGTGTCTAACAGGAGACACACACATGTCTCTGGAGAATTCTCTCATTGTTTACCTCAGCTGCCATGATGAAATGACACAAATATTACTGGAATAAAAACAGCAGACACCTTTTTGCTAAAGCTAATTGTATAGCTCTTGAATGTCCTACATACACACAATTAAATAATATATTCAGAGTTTTGCATGAAGTGACAATTGTCGCCTGAAATGACCCACAATAACAATATTCTGATTTTGACCTTGATTGTTTTTCTACGCATCTCTCATTTCTTATCTCAAGCATGTAATTCACTGAGACACTGAGGCATCTCCATGGAGACCAAGTACACAAAAAACACTTGTTAAAATTAGTACTAGAGGAATTAGTTAGTCATGGTGGAAAAGCCTGTGGAAGAATAATAATGCATAACCGGTTATGTAAGCGTATATTTATATACATATACATTATATAAATATTTATATACATATTTATATGCATCATTTTGAAAATGCTTTTATGGTTTAAAGTCCTGAACTATAATACGTTTAACACCACAGAATCTATAAATAAACAGAAACTGAAAAGTAGCACAAAGTTCCTAATACAGTTTAATGTGATCAAATTCGCTAGTTTCAATAAAATGAGTTAGTATGATTTCAAACGGTAAGAACAGCAGCTGTATTAGTTTTCCAGTCCTTTCGTATTTATGATTTCAATCAAGGTGCTGTTTGTCAGAATTATGATGTGCATAAAATTGATCAGTTTAATTATCTAAATGGGCCGACTGTATCATTTATTGATTGTATAATGATGTAATGAAGCACTCAGCTGATGAGGTGAACTGTATCAGCTTATATATTTCATAAACAAACAGAGAAAAGTGCAAGTCTAAGCAAAATCAAAACCCAGCAAACGTTCCAAAACCCCAAAAAAAGACGACACAAATCAGCTGATTATGATGTTCCTAAAGCATTCAAATCAATCCGTCACATGAAGAACCCTGCGCCAAATATCATCCCCCTGTGAACCTTCTGCTAATTGAATTTGACGGCATGAACTTGTTAACATGGACGTTAAATACTGCAGCATGCAGACATGTGCATGAGCTGTCACTAGTCATTAAACCCTAGATGCAACAGATCCAGGGTTTCTGCCTTCAGCGGGCTGCGGATGACAAACACCTGCACGCCTCGTGTGCGAGATCTTCTGCTCCCACACCAGCACGCTCAGAACCCGACAGGCCTCTGCCACGTGGAGGAGAGGCATAAAAACATGTTCAGACTGGCTGACGGGTGAGGACCGGCATGTTCCGGCCCACTGACTGTAAAATTCACACTGCCACAGTTCCATTTGTGTTCCAGCCTCCCATCACAGACACTGTGCTAAGCTGAAGCGCAACAACCCGGCTAGGCTCATTTTGAAGGTGACGTTTGTGCTGTTTTGGAGGTGAAGATTGTATCAGAGGTTGTGCAGAAACAACTATAGGTAACCATAGACTTTACACTGGGAGGAGGGTAGCAACCACCCAGAATACCTTAGCAACCGCCTAACAACCACTCTGAACACTTCAGTGACACCCAGAAAACCTTAGGGACTGCCTAGTAACCACCTTACAACTGCCTAGCAACCACCCACCGGTCTGTGTGGGGTCCAGACAGGTCCAGTGATGGTGTGCGGTTGTGAATTCAGCATTGGTTTCCTACAGCCTGACACTGTTGCTCTGTTACAGCTCTGTTACAGCTCTGTTACAGCTCTGTTACAGCTCTGTTACAGCTCTGTTACAGCTACTCTGTAGTGCAGTGCTCACTGTTCACAGGTGAAGACTGGTGTCTTTCCTTCTGATTAACATGTCACTGTCAATTATGTTGTGAAATGTGCAACTGTTGCCCCTGTCTGTCTGTCTGTCTGTCTGTCTGAGGGAGAGACTGTGGTATTTAACACAAATAAAACCATCACACAGCAGTCAGTGACGCGTTTATCCTCCAGAAATGAAGATGATGTTGTGTACTTCTCAATCGAGTGTTTACACTCTGTTTATCTTGGTAGACAGCATTGACCACACAGCACTCGCTGCCTGAACGACTTCATTACGAATCAATAATAATGAATTATTTGAGAAGGCAGGAAAACATGACAATAGTGTTTTTTAAATCCTTCATTTCTGTTTAACGTAACCTTCAGCCCAGTTAATGTCACACACATCTGAATTACTGTGTCATTGTCTTTCTGCAGGTTCTGTCCAGAACCCCTCGCAGTGTAATTTCATGTAATTAAAGATAAGACAGCACGTGAGATCTCGTGTGAAGCGATGACGCTCGCGCCGCAGATAACCTGAGGAATTATTGTTATTAACTCTCCATGGGGCTCTGTTTGAGAAAAATAAAATAAAGAAGGATTTACAATCTTGCCTGAGGCGCAGAACGCAAAGGAGTTTAATCCTTTAATTATCACATCTTAAACCAGCAATCTTTAAATAAAGATGAAAACAAATCAACTGATTACTGTTAATATGCATTGTGCTGTTCACAAATGTACTGCAGGTTTTCTTTAAGCAGTCGCATTTATTTCACCTGCGCATCGCCCAACTTCCTGCGGCATCTGTCTCTCTATTCAGTCATCATCTGACAGACCTGTCACACAAACAGACGTTTGTTAGCGAGAGGTAACAGAACAGACTTCAGGTCTTCAGGAACAGACAGCTGGTGATTAAACCACAGTATGAGGATCAGGGTTCATGGTGCCGTGTAATTATAAATATGATAAATATGATAGAAATGTCCCTCAGTGATAATCGACGCCTGGTCAAGTTCTGACCCTGTAATGAGCCCAAACCGTTCTGTGTTGAAGCAAGTTTTCCACAAGCTCAAACAACAGTGAGGTTACACAGTGCTGAAGAGATAACAGACTAGATTCTAGTGAAGTGTTTATTTAAAACAACAAGAGAAAGAATTTGCCAGAATTTGTTGGGTTTACAAAGAAAAAAATCAGAGTTGTAATTGGATGGGAAGTTACAGCTGATGGCGTCAGTAACTGCACACATAATCAACTGAGTGATTTCCATTGAGGAGTTCATTCATTCATTATCATAATAACATGTGGCTGAATTAGCCTCAGGGACGGTGTAATTAGTTCTCTATCAGAGTCTTCACACAACAGAGTCATTTTTTAAACAGCAGAATTTAAAGATGGTCTTCTCCAGGGGTTGACAGCTTTGTGTTTGTGGTCATCAGGGGAATGAAGCTCTCACCTGTCACTCTCCAGAGTTTCTCTGTGGTTTAGAGTGACATCATCACTGTGCAGGGGCGTAACAGCCAATTTAAAAGTGGGGGGGACAGTATGGTGATGTGACCCAAGGGTGTTTATACAGTATAATACATTCTAAACAGAAGAACAATGGGCATTTTACAGCACCAAAGTGGCAATTTGAGGAACATGTCTGGCTAAACATTAGTTCACTCAAATCTAATTAACAAATCAGAGAACACCAGCGGAAATATTGGTGCTAGGTCAAAAAAAGTGTGGGTGACAGAATCACCTGTTTCTAAAAGTGAGGGGGACAGAATCACCTGTTTCTAAAAGTGAGGGGGACAGAATCACCTGTTTCTAAAAGTGAGGGGGACAGAATCACCTGTTTCTAAAAGTGAGGGGGACGTGTGTCCCCCGCCCCCCATCCCCCCCGGTTGCTCCGCCCCTGTCACTGTGTGGATTGTGTGATTGGTGGGGACCGTGCTTTCCTTCAGCTGATGAATAAAACATGAGACGGTTGTGAATTATTAAGGGGGTGGTAACGAGCTGAGCCGGGAGCAGAGTTCAGGTAAAGAGCTGAGAACTCTACGTTCACATGCACAGACTCTGGATCAGGAGACACTCGTTCGGCTTCTTGGAACAAGAATAAATCAATAAAAGTAATATTAAATTAGATTTTTCCTTGTTCCAAAGTAGGATGGGTGGTTGCTAGGGTGTTGCTATGTAATTGGTGTTCTGAGTGGTTTTTAGCACATTGCTACATGGTTGCTAGGTCAGAAATAGACCATTGGCCCATTAAAGGATATCTGAGTGTCGGGGGGAGATGGCCATTCTCCTGATGTCTTCAGATATTGGAAGCATTTAGAAGACTTCACAGGAAGCGCTCATGCTTTTGAATACAAGCTCTCCTCCAGCGCTTCTACAGGAAACTTCCTCCGTTCTTAAATCTCATTGGCTGCTGCATTTATGATTCTTCCAACAGGGTGTCACACATGCTCACTGCACAACACCAGATCTAAATGGCCATTTGTAATGATTAAAAATGTATTTTTAAAAACCATAAGAACATGTTGTGTCGAGCCTGCTGACAAAAAGTTGCTCAATGGAGAGTGAATGAGTTCTGGGAAATAACATACATTCACTGAGGACTCGTACGGTTGCAGGGGGGCGTAGGATCATTTTAAATGTTTTCTAGCTTCAAAAGGTGTGAGTCTATAAAAATTAAGAACCACAAACGTGTCAGCTTGACATAGACACGAGTTTGCTTCTGGCAGCAAACCGAGCAGAAGTTCACAGTTTATGTCAGTAAACTCTTTTGAAACATATAAAAATAGTTGCTGATGTTCTTGAGTCACAGCCTACAGTAGCAGATTATATAAAGCAGCAATATTCAGTTCAATAGCTGCATCTCCATCACTTATTCTCTGTTTCTGCTGCTGAGATCATGAAATAATCATGCAGTGTGTTCCTGTGGAGAGCAGGAGCATGTTAGTGCTGTTCACATGAGCTTAGAGATTTATTAATGTAATGATACAGGGAATTTGTCACTCACCTTTCATGTAAAACTGGTCTTTAAATCTTCTCACAGGAAACATTGGTTCAAACATGAGACTGACTGCAAGAATAATAGACATTTATTGTTAAACGATACAGTAAAGTAACAAACATAACTACAAAAGTAAACAGAATTTCTCCACATTGTCAGGCAATATTTGAGGATAAATTGCTTTTTTTTGTAACCGTTTTAGTGTGTTTGTGCTGTTGAAATGCTCATAATTGTGTGTGTGTGTGTGTGAACAAGTTTCAGAATCAAAATACTGCTGTGTTTAATTTACGCAGTGCTGGCTGAATTTGGCCTGTATAATATAAGGGCTGATGTTACACCTGAGAGCTGGATTATTAAAGCAGATACCAGTGGAGAGAGAACGCTGTGGAGGGCTTGTATTTACATGACAGATGTTCGCTCGTCTCACCCCATGTCAATAAAACTGCCTCAGCTCGCTGGAAATATTCCTGCAGCCAGAATAATTATTCCTTATTTCAATATCTCTGGAAAAATGTTGGAGAATAAAACCTTCAATTAAAATCTTTCTAGCCTGGACTAAGCTCTCCCAGTAGAGTTCTTGAGCATTCGCTTTGGTCACAGAAGGGGTTTAAGATGAATTCTGCCTTCAGAATAACAATATTTTCCTCAAAACAAAAAAGGGTGATTATACGGTTTACACAAGCACCATCCACCATCATTCAATAAACCAAATAAGCAAACGTTTGCTTTCGGTTGACCTCATCAGCACACTGCTCGGCTCTAAACAGTTATTTGTTCATCGGATATTTCTGACGCAAGCCGAATGTGAACCTGCACCTCCCGCAGGAAACACCAACGCTCAACATGTCCGGACCACGTGCGCTAACCACTAGGTCACAGCTCTGACGAACCCTCACAGCTGAACAAAAGCAGATTGTGAGGGAGTCTGGAAGCAGTGTGTAGTTGGCACTCAACAGATTCAGCATCAGTAGCCAGCAGAGCTACAAAACTTGGCCTGCATTCCTTCACTCTGGAGAACAGCCATTTGTTTCTGAACAAGCTCTCTCTCTCTCTCTCTCTCTCTCTCTCTCTCTCTTTCTGTGTCTTTAAACACTTCCTCATCCACACACATCCCCACAGTGTCTTAACAACACCTTTATCCAGTCCTGTAACCTGACAGCACTGCTAACTGAATGATAGAGCAACCCAATATCACACGTGACCTGTTTAGAACAGTCAGCAGTACTCTGAGGAGAGCGCTGAGGAAATCCCTCAACACAACCTGTCCAGAGTTCTTGCTTTATTGTTGTGATTTCACAGTAATTCTCCGCTCTGCTGACACACCTGCAAATCCTGCTAGAGATGAGGAAACACAAAGGAGATCATTTCATTGGCTGATTCAATACAACAGCAGAACATCATGACTCAAGATGTGTTGAGATGTTCCTCAGATGTTTGAGATGTTGAGGTCTGAGATCTTCAACTGCTCAGACTGCGCCTGAGATCAGAAGTCACATCACAAACTCCTCCAGGATCAATTATTTAAGCTGTGAAATCTTCTTCACCAGTTTGAGCTGCACATAGACCTTCACAGAGGGTCATTTTTAACTCCTTGCTGAGAAATTAAAATGCAGCCTGTGAACAAATGCATTTATCCTTCAGCACAGTGTACAGTACATGCGGAAACACCAAACTGTGTTCCATCTGCATACGAGACGACAGGAAACATCAAACTGCCGCAGTTTCTGTATTAACACTAATAAGATTATGATGGGTTTTGTTAATTGCTCAGTGGCAAATGAATCAGCATACGGTGTTTTGATGCGCGTCTTTGCTTCAGTTAAGTGTCTTTAGAGCCGCGCGGCTCTCGGCATCGTACGGCAGGAGATTTCAATTAAATAATTACACAGTACCTCTGCCATCAAATATGAAATGATTAAATATGATACACCAGCGTATTAATCATTCTAGCCGAGCATGTGTGTGTATATAACAGAGTAGCTCGCGTACCGTCGCTTATTGTCTGTGTATTTCAGCGTCTCTTTCATGGCTACATTCTGTGAAATATAACTGAAATACATGATATGAAATATTGAAATATTCATGTTGTGTGCTCACATTCATTTCCAAGATATAAAATATTAATTTATACAATTTTCATAAATACACGAACAGTCATACAGGGTTGGAAATTAGGGTTTGGTAAATAATGATAGAAATGTGATTTTTGTTTAACTAACCTTTGAACAGATTGTGATTATGCATTAGTTAACAAATTGTACAATCATGTGCTTTATTGACTGGTTTTATTTTGGGTAAACAGAGCTAAATTAGTTATTTATGAAGAATTCCAGTGTACAGAATTGGGGTAAATAATTTCTGTGCATTCATTCATGGAACATAACATGTATATTGTGTATATTGTGCACATCTCAAAGTCTACATCAGTGCACAGTAAAAGAAATGCAGACAAACAAACCTTCACATTTCTGACTGAATTCAAACTCTTCACGGCAACATCTTCCAAATCTCTGTCGCATTTGTTCTAAAGGCACAACACCAATGAGGAAAGCCGAAAAGACACACAACAGAAGCTTCTCTCTGATCATTCACAGGAGTGCTACAAAACACAAAGCACTCTGGGTATTCTGGAGAAACAAGGTCTCAGAGCACAGAAGAGATGAGAGAAAAATAGCTCAATCTTATATTTTCTGTTCCCTCTCTCTGTGAAGATGCTTTCAAGCGGAAAGAAATACTTTTTGTTTGGCCACAATCTAATCAGCAAATACTTTAAGTTTTAAATGGATTTTTAAAATGTCTGTCTGATATTTCTGAACACTCTGACCAATTCAGTCCAAGACACAAATCTTCTACTGTAACTGAAAGAAAATGAGATCCGGTCACAAATCACAATTTATCATTATTTACTTTAGCAGTCAACTACTTTCAAATGAACACATCAGATTCTCTGTACAGTAATACTGTAAAATACAGCTGAAATCAGATCCATGTTGAGTACCAGATTTGGACCAAATTAAAGGAACCATTTAACATTGCCCTGGCAACAATCCACAACGTCCTAACATAGTGTCAATTCACTACACTAAAATCTTAGTATGCTGTCTTGGCCAGCGTGACATGGCGAATGTCTTCAGAGCAGCGAGTTCATTGGAGGATTGGCTGTTATAGCTGTGTCCTGTACAGGTGTGTGATTGGACAGCAGATAGCTGCTTCTGTCTATCTTAGAATCCTCCATTCTGATAAGAGCAGAGGAGCTTCAGAGGCTGTACAGATCACCCTGCTGAGCTGATCAATAAACAGATGTCAGCTGGAGTAACACTGGAAAGCAGGACAGGTACTCTAATAAAATGATTCAAGATAATGTCATAATGCATAAAGACTCAGTGTTCATAAAAATAAGAGAAGCTTTCTGTGAGAAAAACAACACTATATGCTTTTTCTTCCTCTGGATTTTCAGATGAAAAATGACCCAGACAAGTTCCTGAGAGGTTTCATGAGATTCACCACAGAATGATCTACATGATCTACAATCCAAAACCAGAAAACAATTCCTGTGTACTGTCCCCGAAACAGCTAACAAATCCACATTCATAATCTTGACCATCTGAAAACAATCCCAGCAAACCTCTGACAAATCAAGTCATCATCTCCTCACCCTCATGTCATTCCAAACCATGTGACTGACTTGATTCTGTCAAACACAAAGAAAACCGTCGGTTGAAGTCATTGTTGCTCTGTAATGTTGATGTGATGACTACAGTGTCTGGGCCAGCAGCAAAAATGTCTGTTTATTGTCAGAAAGAAGGTGGAAAATGAAGAAGTGGAAGAAGATAAAGAGAATACTGTTACTGGAAACTCTCTGACTAACATAAGTGGACTTCAGGAGAAAGAATGTTTTTTTCTAAATTGCAGAAGTGCTGCCCTGGAGGAGCACATTCAAACCTCAACTAAACCTCAAGCCTCAAAGAGTAAAAAATGTTTTCTGAGTACCTCCACAAGACGAGTGTCTCCATCTCTTCATCAGAAACCTCAGAAACCCAGACAGCTTCAATCTCACCCTAATTCTGTTAAGAGACACCATCAGAGAAGCCAGACAGCGACCAAACTCAATGCAAACACGTTGTTGGAGACATTAGTCTCAACACTCGGGTCAGAGAGATTCATCTCTACAGGAGTCTCCTGACATGCCTTTAGTATTCACCTCATCACCTCAACATCTGCCTTTAGCATCAGCTGACCTCCTCAAGATCTGCTGAAGAACCTGCAGAAGAAAGGAGCAAGTGCCTGAAAATCATTTGCAGATTTTACAACTTCTGTTTGGAGTGAAATCAATATTTAGCTATAAACTGTTGTTAAATACTGTCGCCCTAAATTATTTTCTTATTGTTTTGGATATTTTAGTTTTTTATGTTTATATAATGTAAAGTTTTTTCATCAATGTACTTACAGTACCATTTGTTTCCATTTTCAAGTTTTCTCCTCATCACTGCTGGCTAGCAGCACATTATTTATGTGTCAGAGGGATTTGGCCCATATTTCAACAGTCATGAATTTCCTGTCTGTATTTCCTGTTACCTTTTGCCATCAGCCTCGTTCCTGAGAGGCCTCAGACACTAAATTAAAAACATGGAGCTGTAACTGAATTTTCAGCTCTGCAAAAGAAACACCCCCAGGAAACATTACAGTCAGGATTGTAAGGACAAGAAACAGATAAGATGGACAGCAAATGCTGTGAGTCTGCTCACTCTCTCATTCAGAAACAAGCCCACGCACCAGACTGCAGCATGCAGCCAGCATGTCGCATGTGCCTGTCAGTCTGAGGAAACACACACTCTTCCTTTATTAAACACCTTCCCCTGCTGGTGCACCAACAGCCCTCCACGATCTCACTTCCAGCAGCTTCTGTGAGCGAGGAATCCGTGTCTGTCAGAAGACTTCAGCAAATGTTTCTCAGCTTCATGAGGCCGAATGGAACTATAGGGTGACAGGACGGATTTGAGATTGATCTTCTTCACTCTATCTAGAAAGGTTCTATCAGTTAATTTAGGAAGTTTAAGAATACAATTATAATCTAGTGAAACATGACGCTACAGTCACTACACCTTTAAAACAACCTGTTCCAAAAAGTAAACGACAGGACAGGAAGTTTGATCCTACACAAACAAACTACATTACTATATGAATTTTCTCATTCCCTGCCTCAAAGCTCTTGCACACAGGTCATCATCTACATTAATTACATTAATTAATGTAAATTAATGTAGATGATTATCCCCCCCTCCCCGCAGGCCAGCTTCACCATAACAGTGTTGGTAAAAGCTCTTATTACAGTAATCATCCTCATTCATTTTCTTCTGTTCGCACTTCAGACTAATTCTGCCACTCAATATCCAGAAAGCAAGAACAACAGCATGATTTATGATTGGTGAGACTTTCTGAGAGATCTGTCATTTATGATCATCTGTGTTCAGTCGTCTGTTGAATATAAATGAGGGGCTAATGAAGCAGAGCTCACATAGCTGAAGGAAAGAGGTCAACTCTGCCAGACTGAAGCAGAGATCTCAGCCTCATCACAGCTCACAACATTATAATATAATAATACACACACCAGCTCTCACTGACGACAGAACTGATATCTCTGTTGTCGTCATGTGACGTGTGTACTGGGATGTTCAGACACAAAGGTGTTTTGATGATCTTAATCACGTTATTCTGACAACTGCAGATTTTTTGCTCACTTTTGTTGAGTTAAAACCTCCCGATCTCTCATTTATATTTTAAAATGTGAGTACTCAACAGAAAGCCAGAGAGAGAGTTATAGAGGAGCACGGGCTCTTTAACCCGCGCAAGCTTACTGATGAAGATGGAGAAAGACAGATGCCTGC
>JAZGTJ010018597.1:0-11355 GCA_036877575.1 Botia almorhae | reverse complement strand
TGCTAAAGACATAAAGCACATCGTTGTAAAAGGATTCTAGGTTTGAGCATCTATACCCACTTTAAGCCCATCTCTGCAGACACATCTCCTGTGCAGATTGTTAGCTTGCTGCCCACAGGACTCTGTCTGTCTTCAGTCAGAACCAGAGAAGTGGTCAATGCAGGAGAACACATGATCTGCCCTACTCAGAGAGGAGGTAACGTAACAAAAATAATTTACAATCTGTATCTTTTTGATATTCTACTATCATGTTTGTAAAGGGAGAGGGGGTTGAATTTTATTAAACTAGACAAAAATACTGAAATATATATTGATATATAAGATGTTATTTTGTGTTTGTGTGTGTGTAATTGTTTTTTTTTTTTGCCAGTGTGTATATTAACAAATATAACAAATATGTACAGTATATTATAACAAGTATGTTTGGATAAATGAATTATACATAAATTAATGTCAAGAGAAAATCTTAGAACTTATTTTCAGGACAAGAGTCAGATTAAAGATTTACAGATTCTTAAAAGATGTCAGTTTAGTTTCAAGACTACTTGAACTTTATGCGATGATAAATGATTTTACAGCCTCCAGGGTGAACACTGAAACATCAAAATCATAGGTTTTACTAGTCATATAATATATCTTAATTTATAATAATGTTTCTGCGCAATTAGCAATCAAGTATGTCTCACATCAGGTATACTGACACCTGTAGATAGATGCTAATAGCTCTACTCAACAGATCTAGTGCTTATTATTGTGCTGACATTTCATTTAAAATGTTCCCTATAGGTCGCTTGTCAGAGTCAATTGAAGTGAGATATTGCCTTAACCTCTCATTCAGCTGTTATCATCCAGAGACTGCGGTCGCATTTAAGGAGACATTCTGTTGTGAAAGAATCATCCAGTGCATGCACCGAACATGAATGCGATTGTTTTAAATTAATTTGCTTGTCCTGATGCATGAGGCATCTAGTTAACAAGCCATTATTTAAAATCATTTTGCCCTCGCATTTGAGACTGCGAATCAAAGCAATATTGCATGAGCGTTATACAAACATCCGACGCAAACGTACAGTAATTGTTAAGTCTGACGCGCAGCATGTCATTATAAGAGATACGCTGACAGACTAGTGACAAAATTAAAGGCAGGAAGAAAGAGTGTGGCTTGTTTGTAACTGGGGAAGAGAGGTTGGAAAATAAACTATCATACCTTATTCATTGATTTTAGTAATAATGAATGGCCCTCAGTGCAACAATAGTAATTTTGCCATAAAGCTGTCAGCAGTTCATTAATCTCTAAAGGCTTTTTTTCCCTTAGAGCAAGATTTATTAAATGCTTACAGTCATGAGCCTAGACTTGCCTGCTCTGTCTGAAGCACACAGGAGAGCTAGCCATTTCAAAGTCCTTGCTCTCACTGTAATGCAAGTCTTTCTGCCTCTCTTTATTATTCGTCTTTCTGTATGCTTGTATATGAAGCTCTCTTAGCTTCCTCTGCTGTGAACATACAAAGCAGGTCCTTACAACAGGATGTCCTCTGCTTCAGCCTCACTATCACGGTTTACAATTTCAAACCGTCAGATTGTTTTCTTTTTTCCATCTTTTCTGAGCTTGTGTATTTTGTCTGTGTTCTTCAGGCAGTTGTGTGCAGCCAAGACATGCACATTAAATGCCTGAGGACTGAGGCCTGTGTGCCAACAATAGGAATTTCCCTGGTTTACACAAGAGCACATTATGGGTCTACTCAAACAACTTTGTTGCGTGTAATTCTGCTCTACACAGGCCTGACTACCAGAGTTTGTGATATTGGTTATTCGTTCTTGTTGTGTTTTAAAAAATAATGTGCAGCCCTTTTCTGTCTGAACATTAAAACCTGAACATGGACTTCATTAACATTAAAATTATGTTCAGTTGACAGTTTTGAAGTTACTGTGACTTATCAGTTTAAGTAAACAAATTACTTTTTTTATTGTGTGTGGATTGCATTTTATCAATTTTTAAGTCAGTGAGGCCTAAACAAACACAATTGATTCTGGATCCAATAATGTTAAATGTGTGGAACAGACATAACAGAAATGTAACATACAACTTCTTTGGCTATTTGATCACCCATACTCAACTCCCACATACCCTGTCACATACACAAATAGATTTCCATAAATATGATTATGGCTTAGGTTCTGAACACATATATATCTTTATTGAAGGTAATTGGCACATCTCAAAGATTAGAGTTAATTAAGTTAAGACTTAATTAGCAGCTTTGGATTAACCCGTACGAGTTTGCAGATAGTTTAGACATAAACTAATGCCTCATGTTTAGATGTTATTTGGGGGGAAGTTGAGGTTCCACCCGCATGGCACCTCAATCATCCCAACCCTTTATTACACAGAGTAAACATCATATAAAGCCACTTTAAGAAGAACGAGAGAAATCTGAATTTTGCTTAATATTTATAATGATGTGATTAAATTGTTGTTTTTGTTTTCAGAGCTTGTTTCTGCCGCTCTTCTATTGCGTCTTTGAAGTCGGTTTTTAAGTTGTGTTTCATGTGGTCATGGAGTCTGCTCGTATTGCTTTCCAAACTGCACACAACTATCTTAGTTAAATACACACTGAGAACTGTAATTTTTTTTACAAGTAAAGGTGCAATTTGCTGTAAAAGCAGTATCAGTGCTTCAGAATCCAAAGAGGGGTGTTTCATTCAAAAGACGAGCTTCTAATATTTCGGAGGGGAGAAAAAGAAGGACTTAAAATGCACCCTGCTAGGAGTTTTATTATATCATTAAAAGTCAAAATCATAGCTTTTGAGAGTAAATCACTACACCTGTTGAGGTTGTCATATTCAGACTGCCCAGGGATAAACACTCTTTTCTAGATTAATGCATCTAATCTAATTCTAAGGAGGCTTTGAAATGAAGGCAAAAAGTTGTATCTTATAGAAAATGTTTCTTGTAACTTATACCTTACAAATAAACTGACAAAGTGTTTGTTTAATTAAAGGGCCCTGGAGGCAATTTAATGAATAGGCCTGCATTACATCACTGGTTAAATAGTAAAAGAATTGATTAAATATCCGCTTTTTTAACCGGAATGTACATAATGTAATTGTATTAAATTCACCGGTCCAGATAAAGTTAATAAAATAACTTAATACATAAAGTTAATAAAATGATCTCCTGTTCTCTTCAGCAGAAGGAAAGGTTTCAGACAACATGACAGTGAGTAAATGATGACAGCATTTTCATTTTTGGCTGAACAAATCTTTAAATTCAAATGTGACACTTGACTTGAGACTGAGAGTTACTCTATGATGTGATTGTAATTATAAGAATATGATACAGATGATAAATAAATCACATTTCATGTTTTGTTTGCATCAGTTCTGAGGAGGGAAACAATGTGTCTTTCAGTCTAAGGACACAGCTGGTGTGCCACTGCATATTAAGTATTATAAACAAGCATTTTATTTGCGAGATTATCATCTTTAAGGTTTATTAGGAGGACATTTCCCATAATATTCCCAAGATCAGTTTGCACATGAATCATCGTGACTTTGCGTTTTGGTATAGAAAAGTTGTTGTATTGTGATACTATGACATTGAGTAACTTTGGTCTCATGTTACCCACATTGCTACAAAGACTGTCAGAAACTCTGCTAAACATCACCAAACAGGAATTCCCTCCCACCACAAACTGAAAGACATAAATGTGATACAATGTTCGCTGGAAGTTTTTCATTACATATGAAACTTGATAGAGCATATTTTCCTGCTAGTTGTATAATATTATATTCACTTCCATATTTTGCTACAAATAGTAAAATTAATTAACGTACAAATAATCAGCAAATATGTCCAGTTATGAACAATAATGATCTTATATTGTATTATATCTTAACAATGTAATGACATCTTTGCAAATGGTTGTGTTTGCAGGTCTTCTTTAAGTTGTCTGTCAAGAAAATTTTTTTGTCAGCATTTACTGAGGAGGACCCCTACGTAAGAAGGTCATCTAAACTGTTTTCCTTTAGCAGTTTGAGAATATTTTACAAGCTTCTTCAGCCTACATGTGACAAGACCCAACACAGAGAGGTGGTGAGACATGCTTCAGATAGTACAAATGTCATGTGGTTACAGAGATGTGTGGATATACACAGAGATACACAGTCAGACGCTGTGTTTCATTCTTAAGAGACTGGACATGAACAGAATAAAAAAAGTACAAATAATTACAAGCTCCAGTTTTTTTAAAACAACTTCAAGTTTACAGTCTTTAAATGCTCTTTATTGTTACTGTTCCAGAACATATATTCCTCTGTATGCTAACATTATGTGTACTACTGATATGATTTTTTTGGTTTTTTGGTTCTCATTCTTTTGCATTTAAATTAAAATAATTGCATTAATTAAGGTCAAAATGGGGATATCATATAACTGCCGTGGACGTAGAAAGTTACTCAGCATCTCTCTTTCTTTCTCTCTCTCTTTCTCTCATTATGTCTCTAAACTGACACTGCTGAGCTGCACAGATCAGCAAGCCAGTGTTACCTCACAGTCCCCTAAGCCCAACCCCCCCCATCCAATCCTCCATCCCTCCTATTTTTAGAGAATGTATCTTTTCTCTATGAAATACAGTAAAATGCACTCAGGACCACATGTCTGCCTCCCTCTGCTGTGTGGTGCTCGGTGACCTTCCTTCATTTTATATAATGCATGAAATATCTATTTTAAAAATAAATATGGGCTTTTCTACCAAGCGTCTCTCTCTCTCTCAGTTCCAGCAAATAAACTTTTATGTTTAAAAGGAATTTTGAGACTGTATTTTATATATGCTAATTTACTTAATATTACACTTTTGCCATAACTAATGATGTTTTAGCAGTATTTGCCATGTTTTTTATTAAAACATACAGTTAATGTACCTGAGTGTCTTCTGTATGGAACTAAAGGTTGACACCTGTTAACATAAAGTACCACTGTGTATTTTGGCCACTCATCCTGCAAAGTCTTAGTTCCTTAAATGTCCCTGAGAAAACTAACATGTTTGTTATTTTGTAAATGCGCTGTGCATGCGTGCAATAACAACTAAAGGAAAAATAATGCAGAGAGCTTTTGTGTAGCCTGTCAGTCCTGCCACCGCTAGATAAACTCTACTTTTAAGGGAGGGATGGAGTAGATATCAATTAAGCCTATAATAAGCCTATAATTTCTGACAAACCACTATTTGGAATTAGTTTCGAATCAGTTGACAAAATAAAGCATATTCTTTAGCTTAAAGACACAGTATCATACTTGAGATGTACAACAAACTACAAAAATATAAGCCAGATAATAATTGGGTAATCTTTTCTCGCTGTGTGAGCACTGTATAGGCAGTTAACAGATTTAATTTTAATAGAATGTTATAGCTGCGGGGAAACAATTAAATTCAATAAGAGTAACTAGGCCTTGAGAACTAATACTAAAAAATAGTACTAACATATGTGCACACACATGCACAATTGTTGGCCTGGTTTATCCTGCATTAGTTTTCTCAGTCAAATTTGTCATGGATATGTTGCTGTGTCATTTCCCACACACATGCTGTTATGCATGATGCATGTTGCATTGCGATGCCCTTTCAGGTCACTGCAGCAGCATTGCTCCAAAATTATCCCATTAGATGCGACAGGATGTGCAGGAAACACTAGCAAATAAGTGTTTCAATACCAATTATCAACTGGAAATGAGGTATGTGTGCGTGTATGTGTCTGGGGCAGTTCTTGGGCTTTGGAGAGTGGGTGTGCTCAGAGAAGAGCAGCCACTCAAAGCTTTTCATTAGTTTTGCCTTGTTTCTCCTCTTTCCCTCTCGAGTGTTAATGTGTGTCTGGACACAATGGGAGGATCTGCAGAATTGTGCTGAGAGGCTGTACACTGTGTTTGCTGGCGCTGTGAAGAGCCTCTTCACTAGGCTTTAGCCACAAAGGCCTTTGGGATGCACCCATGGCTTACTTTGTTCACTGGAAGCATTTCACACGCACCCGGGGCAACAGACAGGCCGGGATGAGGCCTCAACACTCGGCAGAGTTATTGAAAAGTTTTTGTGCTGTTTTTTTGTCTACATTACACACCGCCTCCTCACCTCCTTTTCCACGAATCCTTTCTCATCCTTGTCCTCCAATACCACTGTTGGCCAAACAGAACACTTTTTTCTTATAACATTCTTGATCCTTCTCCTTATTATCCAACTGTAATTGTTACACATGTTGTATACATCACTCAATGATGTCACTCAATCCTTTGACCATGGAAACACTGTTTCCTGTCTTTGCTTTGTTAGCTTTAAAGTTACAGTTGATGCTACAAAGTGATACTTTGATGTTTTCAGCAGTAATTCCATGATTGGACCCCTTCACATCCTCCAACCCCCAAATCAAATCTACTGTGCTAGGCTGGATTATTTTAGGACCTTTTACAACATAACAGGTCACATCACATTATTTTCATTAGGTTATGACCATAGACCTTGTAGTAGTATTCATATTTTATGGATTCAACACGTGCCTTAGCCTTTACATTCATGAGTCATACCGATGTTACAGATATCTACACTGTGTATGTCACGTTGCAGATAAATGTGGAACTAAATGCTGTATTTCCAGTAATCTATTCACAGGCTTGTACTATTATTTTCTTTTTTTTACCGAGTGAACAAAAGATGCAGTTTTTCCTAACATGTCTAGAACCTCCATCTCCACAGCAGCTTATGTTCAGTGTCACATGAAATAATTATGTGTCAGGGTTGGGGCCTGTTGAAATATTAATGGTGGTCGGTGGCCCAGAGCTACTGTATAGTGTATATTTCTGCTCGGGGTGATCGTACGTGCTGATTGGCCTCATCTAGATCCAATGCGCATTTACCAGTATGTGCCATTCTCTGGGGTTTGAACTCACAACCTTTGCACTAGAACCACAGTGCTTTATCCACTGAGCTACAGGAAACAGTTAAAGCTTATATCCTATTTCAAACCGTAATCTCTTTATTAATATCCAACTGGTAGCTGCAGAGTAGATCCACAAACACTTATTAACCATTATATTATATATATTATTAAACCACTGGGCTGAACCAGTAAAGAAGCATTACTATGATCTTTGTATTGTGCTATGAGACGTCTAATTATACGTGTTAGACTGTGATTATTTTAGTCTATCTGTGAGCTGTAATTTTACGGAACCGCATAAATGAAATGAATGGTTGATATTGATGACCACATGATTAATGTATATCTCTGCAGTGGATGTGAAGTCTTCTCTGTCAGACGTGGTGGGTATGTTTGACTGGATGAACTTGCATCTCTGTCTATTTTCATGGGTTATAAAGATGACAAAAATAAAACATGCCGTCTTCTGCAGGGCACTTTGCTAAGGTGTTGTATCACTGAAAACACCAGCAGTCTGTCAGATCAGATTGAGAACAATGCAGTGACACACATCTGCTGAGATGACAAAGTGTACAACTATAAAGAGAGCAGAGCTTTGTGCATCTGTCTGTATAGACATTCATTATTTCCACAATGTAATGTATCATTATGGGGGAACGCTTTAGTATGGGGAACAGCTCACACTTTTAACAGCGTTGCCTGTTAGCTTACATAATGGCTGTTTATTAGTACTTATAAAGCATCAGATTAATTCCTTATTCTGCATGACCATATTGTACATCCCATATGGGGTATTTAAATAAGTAACATAGAGAATGTGAAATACTAGATCAGGGTTATAGACATCAAAACAGTTTGAAATAATAATGATAAAAATCCTGTATTCAAGTGCAACTCTTTAATCAGGACATTTTGCACTGTGTGATTTAAACTAATTATATATATATGACAATAGCACTCGTAAAATATCACTAACATTAGTAATGTCACGTTTGGATGCTTTTCCAATGGTAATCCATCATAAGAACATAGCAGTCTTTTTTCAAATCTGTGCTGTCAATTATTGCTTATGTCTGTGAGACCAAAGGGGAGTTAATTATTATCTGAGAATGAAGTCTGAGCAGTTCAATCCTTTTATGACTGCTTTCGTAAGTCTGAGACTGAGATGCCCATCTTGCCATTAGAAGAGATTCCTGCTGTCTTCTTTAAATTGTAGTGCACATGCTTGCTTACATTATAACCGAGAAAAGGTATATTTACAACTAAAGCCAAATGTATGTATTTTAGTCCTTGAATGTTTTAATAGCAATCACAGACATAAGATAAAATGCTTGTATTTCGTCTTTAAATTGACATGTGCCTATAGTGTGATATTTTTACTATAATACGTTTGTCTGCTAAAACCTGATTGGAAGTTATTGATGAGGTCCCCAAAAGTTAACACAATATTACAATATTACTTGTTTTCAGAAAGCATAAACATTTAACAGACTTAAAGAGATTATAAAACTATACATTTAATAACTTATGTTTATTACTAGTAAAAAGTTTTAGTTTCACTGAAGGAGGACATTAATAGCTGTTTTTCTTCTGCGAGTCATAAATGAATTATCTGTTTATATTGCATAGCTGCAATATGTTTGTTATTCCATCACAGAACAGCCTGTTAGAGTCATGATCAACCTGCGACCTACGGCTTTGTCCTCTCACCTGATAATGATGTAGCTAATCCCAGTACACTTTTTGAGGAGATCGTCATAAAGACCTTGAGACATTCAGTCAGACAGCATATCATAGACTGACAGACAGCATATCATAGACTAGACATAGCAGGTTCAGGTTTAATGCTTCTAATCATACATTAGAATAAAATGCACCTTATTATTTTGGGGATTTTTTAAATTCTTTAAATCTCTTAATGTCAAACTTTTACAAGGACAACGCAAAGCTTTTAATCTGTATGGAAACCATTAAGAAAAACCATTTCAATATTTTGACTGACAAAAATGCTGTGGATTAATGGGAATGTAATAAAATTAAGTGGAGTGATTTATCGGCATGCAGTACAGAGATTTACCATAGGAGGGGTGTTAATCCTCACCCTAACTTTTTAAAAGCTTGCTCCTGTTTATGCTTGTACTGCATATCAAAGCTATACCAAATGACTCAGCACTGGAGTCATTTTATTCACCAGTAACCATCTTTTGTCATCTTAACGCCTAGCGATTATTTTCTCTTGCTACATGTTGTACCATGGTCATTAGTTTTGTTGACAATTTGTAATTTTAACTGGACACTTTTTGCCTGGAAAACCTCAGGAATATTTACGGAATATCTCCCTACCTGTTCCTAAACTCCTACTGTAGCTGTTCCTGAAATGACGTGTTCCTCAACATTTCACTTCTTTAATCTGCTTCCAGTGGTTGATCACAATGGGAATGTGTAATTTATTAAGTTGTTTTAATGTTTCAGAGTGTTGTAATGTTTTCACGGTAGTGAAGCTGCTGTTTATATAGTGTTGCGTTATGATTGACAGGATTAGATGAACACAATCCTCCTTAACCTTCACTTAGAATTACATTTAACAAATCTGTCTTTTAAAGATATGTATTTTAATATTAGACATGCCTTTAAGGGACATTAGTAAATAAATGTATATGTGTTCCTCACTATAGAACTCTGTTGCCGTTTATAAAATTGACCAGAGACTATGGGTGGTGTAGTTTTCCCATGTGGTCTGTTTACTCAGGTTTAGGAAACTGTACAATTGTTAAATATAGTTATTAAGACTGGAGGAGCATCTTAATCTATGACAGACGTTCAGAGGATTGTCTGGGATTTCACCAATACATAAAATCCTGTTACTGCTGCTTTAGTGTGTAATGAAGACATTGATTACTCCTAACATATTAATAACAATGCCAAGAAGCCCGCTGCGCTGCTGGTAGCAGATTTAGATAACATTGAGATTATATGAGCCTGGAGGGATAATGAATGAATGAGCATGCACTCATTGTCCCCAATGGTCATGTCACATTGCACTCATAGCTGGATTACTGGCTGACTTAAACAGCTTAGGGTTTCTTTTCTACATGCACAGCAGTCAGAGCTCCGTGCTTCATCTTAGCCGGTGAAAAGTAAAAGCCTCCACACAGTGCTTGTCTCGTAGTCTCTCAAGGTTTTCTGTCCATGTAGCTGGCCTTTGACAGAAAACAATCAGTCGCTGCCGTTTCAATGCATGTGTTGCCATGGAAATGTCTCTGAAGCTCATTCTCTGATGTGCCTAGCTGATTTATGTTCACAACTCATTGTCACAATCAGCAGCTAACATATCGGTGCTGATATCACAGGCAGAAGCTCTCTTGGCAGTTTAAGGAAGGTTTTCATTTACATTTATGGCTTTTGCAGATGTTTCAACTTAAAGTTGATATTTTATTTGCAGTTGCAGTATGCATTTTATCAGTGCATAAATTCCCTCAGAATTGAACCCATGACTCTGTGTTGCTAGCACCATGTGCTGCCAGTTGAGGTACATGGTTTACAAGGCTTTGTGATTACGCTTAAAAATTGTGATTTTTGGGAAAGCAAACACTTTTCAGACGTATGCTTGGAACAACTGTCATACAAAAACATAGTTAAAGGTTTAGTTTTTTTAGTAAACATTATTCAATTCAGCAGGTGTACCTGGAATTGAATAACAATCTAATGGAACATCTAATGGAATATGTCTCCATATAATGACTCTTTTGTCAGCAGGCTCAATGTAAAGTATTAAGACTGACTAATTCAAATGTCAAATTCAAATATTATTTGTCACATACAAAACCATAAATAGTACGACATGCAGTGGAATGCTTTTAACGACTGTCTTACAGAAAGAAAAGTAAAAATTTTAAGTGAATTTTTGTTTTTGTTGTTTTAAGGCTAAAGGCTGTTAGCGTGTCCGCTAATACTCTGATTTTTATAATTGTGACACTGGTGTCTGCACGGATCTGAGCTCACCGTGGAATCTGGGCCTTAGTGGCTTAGCATTCCCAGTCCACACAAGAGTTTTTTCTCAGTCCACAAGTACGTGTCACAAAAGAGTAAAGCACAAAGAACACAAACATGTTATAGATTCAGACGTTTTTGTAATCTCCTACTGTACTCCTACCTTACTTAATCTCAACTTCATAACGCCCTGAAACATTTGAATTGAAGAGAAGGCATACATACACTTTCGGACAGGATATAGACCCTACACAGACATCTGACTCATTGTGGTGTACTGCAATTTATGATGTTTATCAACCCATACTTATGGCTTTTAAATGAGCTCAACCTCAGAGACCACTGAATGCAAAGTGTTAAATTAATTCATATGTTCTCCTCTGTTGTGGCTTGACAAAAGCGGCTGAGTTTCTAACTCGCTCTTGGAGTCGATGACAGATGAGT
>JAZGTJ010018596.1:0-11355 GCA_036877575.1 Botia almorhae | reverse complement strand
CTTTGTGTGCTATGTACATTCATCATACATGTAAAGCTGCTTTGTAACAATGTCCTTTTGTGAAAAGCGCTATACAAATAAAGTTGAATTGAATTGAATTGAAGAAAACAGAACGGGAAAGAACTTTATACAGATTTCTTTTACAGAAGTTTATTCAGTCAGTATTTAATATGGTAATTTATGACAGATTTTGGTAAACCCTGAATACAGATTAAGGCTGAGACGGTTAGCTGTAGATGTTTGTGGCTTTTCAATCTTGTCTTATTTTGACTGCAACCTCCAGCTGGTCTCTATCCCTGAACTTCTCTGTTCAGTGAACTGCTGCATGAGTCAGTGCTGACTAAGACCTTTACACAAAACAAGGAGCCAATGCCCAACCCCCCCCAACAGCCGACTCTGTCCCTCCATCACCTCCCTTCCACAGATCCAGCCAAGAGTCTCATGCTCTCCCGCAGCACTTCTGATTGGTGTACCACAAAATTGCACACAGCTGTAGACACACTACACTCTAATTATTGCCTCTCCTCTTTTCAGAAGAAACATCAATTTAAAAGCTACTTATTTGAAGAGATCTGTAAGGGAATGATTTTCTATAAAGTGCAAAAAAATCTCATTTGTGGTTAAAACCCTCAGCAGGGCTCTCTTATCACTTTTGCTCTTCCTTTGTAGTTTTGTGCCGTTGCACCGCTGGTCCTCAATGCAAGTGTCTGTAAACCTCACAGCATTTTAAAGGCCCTGTACCATCTCCCATCTCATAAATGTGTGAGACAGCATTGATTGAGTCTCCTGGGTGACAATGGGCTCTAGTCGGTCTGTCAGCCTCAAGTTCTAAGTAATTATCAGCAAACTGGTGTGCCGTTGAGGTAAAGGAAATGTGAAGTCACCAGTCTGAAACAGTTGCTGAGAGCAGGCAGAGACAGAAAGTCTCTCAGTGGAGTACATCTGCCGATTTTCATCTGCTCTCCATCAGTGAGACTGCCCCTGACGGTCTAAACTGGACCTGATTTAGCTGTGCCATTTTCCTGTACTGTGGTTTTGTTGCGGCATCAGCACTTCTCTGCTCTCTTTCCCTCGTTTCCATCCAAGTCTAGGGTCCTCGGTTTTGCGTTTCGTGCAGTAATATCATCCAGCATAGATTGACTCATCCTTCATTGCTCTGTGATAAAGTGCAAACCTTCCTTTATTTTCTCCCTCCCTCTCTTCCTCTGTTTCTATGTATTACACTCCAGCCATCCGTCTTTGTCTTTAGATGATAAGAATTCCTATTGTTCTTTCCACCATGATTTTCTGCTCTCCCTTGGTGACTTGTATAAAGATGAATGCTGGATTTAAAAAGCACTATAAAACAGTACTCAGCATGTCCTGCAGAGATCGGCCTCCCCACCGCTAAGCTTATTCTGTATTTCATCTCTGTCAGTTCATCGTTGCCAATATTCTGTATTGTGAAAGCTGCAGGACTGGGCTTTTGACAGTTATTCCAGAATGGGCATTTAACCTGCTTTTGAAAGGCCGAACAAGGGGGGATGCAAATTTGCACTGAAAGTTGTACAGTATAAAAGGATGCTGGTGGACAGTCGTACTGTATTATCCCAAACAACAGCAACTTCATCTGTGCCGACCACTCACAACAATGAAAGCGCCTGGCGGGCAGTTTGACTGCTTCAAGCTCTCCCCAACAGGAACAGTCCAGTGCTTTCTCTCAAATTCTCTGCACTAGGCCTGCCTGCAATTAACAACAATTACTATTGAGCAATGCTGGCACCAACAACATGGAAAAAGAGAGATGTTTTCAGAGGGAACATGTTTACCATTAGAGGCTCAATCTCATCTTTGATTTTCCTTCTCCATTGTTCATGAAGAATTTGTAGACTGTCCCTAATTAAGGCCTGTGGTTAAAAGCAGCCATAGATGTTTTCAAGCTTGCGCTTGTGTAAAACACTTCTGCGTTTGTACTCATAATTTCATTTGCACGGTATTGATTTTTATCGTTTATAGTCTGTTTGTAATTCTAATTAAATTTATACAATTGTTGTGTATGTACTGGCCTGTTGGGCATGATTTCCGAGTCTCATTACTAAAATCTGATTATGAGTCTGATTACTGCAGATTGTCAAAGTCAATTAGCGATCCAGTAGAGTAGAAAGTGACATTTGGAAAAAACTTTATTTTCTCAGTATTTTGCATGGACTTTGACCAACGACTATTAAAACTGAGACTTAAATTCTTTTGTATTCAGTGCAGTTATCATTGGTCAGGATTATGTTTAGATTCAACACATCTTTTTATTTCCAGGGCGATACTCCGAGGCATCGTGCTGAGAAGGCGAAGGATGCGGAACTGGCGGCGTATCTGGAGAACCGTCAGCACTACCAAATGATCCAGCGTGAGGACCAGGAAACTGCAGTTTGACCTTTAACCTCCAACCTCTCACCTCAGCTGGTGTCTTGTTCTTGTGCCAAAACCACAGTAACCAAAAAACGTATTGCTACATCCCTAGCAGGTTCTCTGGACTGCAAAAAAGGGAGATCTATTCTCTCCTTGGTGTGGGAGAGTGGGAGATGATTGCACACATAACTGTCTCTGAAGAAGTCCCTAGCTTTCATCATCATTCTCTGAATGATCTTCTGGACTTAATGTCTTAAATTTCATTGCACTGCCAAAACATCTTAGTTTGTATGTACGCGACTGAATGCATTTTCCCCCATGTTAATGCACTCATAAAGTTTATTGCTTTTCTAGCTTGACAATGCTGAATGTTGGAGGAATAGAATAAGGAATTAAGAAATGCTAGGGCTGAATAATGGGCGTGGGCCTTTGGGTGAGGGCAGTGCGCAGACCCAATGTTACAAGATTACAGGGAAAGTTTACCCAAAAATTCTCACCCAAAAGTTCTTCCATCATTTACTCACCTTCATGTTATTCCAAACCTGTATGACTTTTTTGTTCCTGAGAAACACAAAAGAAGATATTTTGAGGTTCGTTGGTAACCAAACAACAGTGGCGCGCAATTGACTTCCAGCATATAGACATAAAACCACTGAGACATTTCTCAAAATATCCTATTTTTTGTTCCACAGATAAAAAACAATAATTGGGTTTGGAATGTCATGAGAGTGAGTAAATGATGGGGGGAAAAATCATTTTTGAGTAAACTATCCTTAAATATTGCCCTGTTGTGGCTGCGCTCCAATATGTTAGGCCAGGTAGTAGACTAACGACTGATTACCTTCTTGGTGTTTAACCTGAAACATTTCAATTAGCTGACTAGTTCACAAATATATGAGTATTGCCATTGTTTGATGTTAGTTCAGAATGTAACTCTTGATTTTCCTTTGTGTTTTAGGCATTTGGTAGACGCATTTGTTTAAAAAAACTTACAGTGCATTCAAGATATACAATTTATCATTATGCATGTTCACTGGGACTCAAACCCACAATTCCCAGCTCTGGAGGCTAATGCCTCATTCATTTGGCCACTGGTTTGTCCCTGCACTAAAGTGATGGTTCAGGATGATTCAAAGATAATAAAGTTTAATAGGGTCTTAGTTTGAAATATCAGAACTATTTAGATATTTTTGAGACTTGTTGAAAGAATTTTGCTTTTTCATAGATTTCTGTGCTGTTTCTAATAAGGTACTGTAATGTATCAGTGAGTAGCTTTCTGTTCAAGAGGCATTTGCACTGTAGCTTTGATTGCCTTCTTTACTCTCTGCTCTGGATTTATAATGTGCTAAAGTCTAGCTTCTTTCCTACAATATTTTTAAGTAAATAGATGTTTATATGAGTTGTAGCTATTACAGATGTGCTGTCATGTTTGTATTATAAAACTGTAAATTAGATTTTTTTTAACAGATGTCTCCTGTATGATTCTGCTTGTTTTTGTGATAAACACTCCTTGAGAGTTTGTTTATTGTTTGTTTGTTTTTTAATTGCTGATGTCTTAATGCAGTTTTAATTTTTTAGGATACTATTTATTTTTTTAAATAGTTATCTTTTGAAACAATTTGGCCTTGAAACTATACATGTCTAATAATTAAAATGACTTAATGTACAACATATTTCATTTACTTGCATCACAGCCTGAAACTTTTCTTTGTCCAGATATTAAATGTCCGTATATAAATGCATATTTACGACATTGTGTGAAGGTAAACACGTTCACTAATGTCTTTTCCATTATTTATTGGGTATATTTTTTTCATCACTCTTAGTTATTGTCTTTCTTTTGAAGAAACAATTTGAGTGTTCAAACCTTCATCCATTCGTTCATTCATCCATCCAATCCTTTTACCCTGACAGCAATATGACAGGAGTCCAGATGGATGACATCATAATGCCACGAACGCTGAACTCACTGAACACCCACAATAAAGATATGTGATATGTCTAAATGATTGATTTTTAAATTCTCTTACGTTTATTAAATTGGAGCATTTTGCACTTTTTAGGAAGGACAACTGGGTTTGTTTACCATAGGTTTGTTTTGTACTGTATATGGAACTTGGATCATTTTCTTGTTATCTTTTATAATAATCAAGCTGAGATGTCATTGTAAAGGCTGATTGTATATCGAATAGGATAAATAACAGGTTTTGGTTTTAAGGATTGCTGTGAGATAAAGTAGCAGTGGTTCAAGCTTTATTTTTGCACAAAGAATTTTGATCATTTATTTTTACCTTATGAGATGTGGACTGTCACTCTCACACAGTGATTGGAGGATTACAAGAAAATTTTATGAGCTCTGTTGCTTTCCAAGGCTTTACATTTCTCCATAATTATCATAATCCTACGTTTGTCAGAGCTTATCCCAAAATAATTTAATTCAGTTCTAAACACGTAGAGGAGCTTTTTCTTATGTCCTGTCACAACAAATGTTGTTGTCACAGAAATCTTAGAAAGCAGTTATAGCGAGTGGCTGATAAAACAAGCTTTATATAATTTTATTTTCTCCTTTATTCACAAATTTCTTATTTTAAAGGTGTTAGAAAATAATGTAAACATACAATACACTGCAATATTATTTTCAATACATCTAAACAATTTGGGAATTAATTCAGTCTAGATCTTTAATTGATACAGAGTCCTTAAAAGAGCAATGTAAGATACAATACATTTACATTTCTTCAATAATAGAATTTTGTTTGTGTCCTCATTTCAGAAACAACCGATTTAATTAAGTGCTTATTTAAGTTGGTGTATTGCATGACTATTTAGTTAACAACGTGTTATGTTGACTGGCATGGTAATGTTTTACTGCATGAAATCACACAGTGCAGTACACAGTTATTAACTTAGTCATTGATATTTATATTGCCAGTTGATATTTAACTACTGTAGACTTGCATTTAGCATTTCATTCTATTACCTCCAGGGGACGTTTGGTACATTTACACATGCCCATGTGTATGTCCAGTGTTGCTGATTTATTCTGTTTTTGAGACTTTATCAGCCTGATTTAAAAAATATTTAAATACATTTGTCCAGTGAGTCTGTGTCAGGTTTAAAACAGGTTGTAGGTGGTGCTGAATGCATTATATTGCACTTCAGTCTTCTTTACTGTTGTAAAGTTTCCTTTTGTCTGCTCAACGATAATAATAATGATAATGGTTCTGTGCAGTGCTTTGATAAGCAAGATATATTTCATACATATACGTTGTCTCAAGCATTTACCTAGGGCTAGAACATATCTTATTCCAGGCAAGGTTTTTATATCGCCAGCAAGCAATAGTTTGCTATTAGCTGCATTTCTTCAATATCCCGATTTCCCTCATGCAGTAGGTTTACTGAACACATGTATTCCATTTTCATTACTGTGTACATCAACATTACTCCATTTTATACTAGAATATTGAGAGATCTCACATTTCTTAATTTCTTTTTACAAAATTCTTCTTTTACTTTTGAAGAGCAAAGCAATGTAATATGTATTTTGAATATCTGAATGTGTGTTGCTGTAAATTTTAGTTAATTAAGCTCTTAAGCCTTTAGCTATCATTGAAATGCATGAAAGCAGGAGGAAGAGAAATCACTGCCTCTTTCATGGTCTTACAGGGAAAATGATCTGACACTAAATTGTGTCTAGATTTGTATTATTTTTGTGGTGCATTTCAAGGCTAGAATTAATGTGTGTTTTTGATAAGGAGAAAACGGAAGGTTCCAGTGCAATATACTTTGAATGAATCTTTTGTTCTGTAAATACAGCCCTTAAAAATGTGGGCATTCAGATGTGTAATGTAGTAAATATTTATCTTTTTGTTAACTTCAGTGCATTTATTCTGTTATTGTCTGATTAACATAATAAAGCATACTGGTTGGTTCAGCCAGACCATTTGTTGCTTAATAATACAAGTATATCTTAAGAGGCTTTTCATCCTTCAATCTCTACTAAATGAATTTTGTGACTCATTGTAAATGGAAAATTTTAGATTCAGTTCCACCCGATTCTTTTAACCCAAAATGTTGACCTTAGACCTCTGAAGAATATACTCTCCCAGGTACCTTTCTCAGGCTAATGAGGCTGTACTGCTATAAAAATAAGAATATTTGGTCTTGCTACTCATTTAAAGGTAAGACGCTTTAGTATGTTTGTTGTTTGTTTGTTTTGGATACTTTTTATTCACTTAAAAATATGAAAGCAACACGTCTTGTTCAAATATTTTTATTTAAAAGGGCATATAAGGAGAAAATGCTTAAACGGTTCCAACAAGCCCAAAACTGTAAGTCAGTATTTTTGGCATGGTTAACAGAATGGGTTTTTGTTGGCTCCTTGCAATGTTATTTTTGATCTGAACTGCTTCTTGACGAACACATTAGGTATTTGTATTCATATCCTTCTTATTTTACCTCAGAAATTAGAATCTCATCCAAAATGTTATTCTGTTTAGGAACCAAATGTTGTCCATTTGTACAAATGCTTGTTTTTTTTCAAGCAGTGCTTCTGTATGTTGGTTTACATCAAAATTAGATTTTAACCAATTGAACTGTTTTTCAGACAAATACAATTTCCGCATGGTCAAGACAGGATAATACAATTTCTGATCACAATTTATTATGAGCTTATGAATTTATAAATTAGGAATTTATTATGAAAGCAGCATGGCTTGATGTTTTAGCTTCTCATGGCTTGATGTTTTAGCTTTTCTGTGTTTGACAGAAATGTAATTCATATCTAGAAATGCATGTGTAACTTCGAGCTACAGAGCAAAGCTTTCTCTCACACATATGGATGGATGGAGGATATTTGATACAACTCAGTGCTGTTTTAATTTTAATACAGTTAAATCATCCCTGGGATATACCAACATTTCCTCAGACTCTGAAATGAAGTTTCCTTTGTCTCAGCAGGAGTGAGCTGCTAGCTCAGTGATGAGAGGTAAGTTTTCAGTAAGGAGGGCTGCAGTTCCTGTCTCTGGCTGTAAACAGTAAGACAAGCATTATATTAGTCACTGAATTATCAGCCTATCTTGTATGAATAGAGTCCTGATGATGTGGACTATGTGCTGAAATAAAAACGTCTTTTTATTTAGGAAGTTAGTTCCCTACTTCAGTTATAACTCATCTCAGTTCCATTCTTCAATTCTTTTGTGTGGCCTGAGAGATGAAATTCATTTCATTGAATTAAAAGATACTGCTTAGGTATAGAATAATTTCGGGGGTCACATTCCAAAAAATGTATTTGAAAACTTTGCTTTCCTGCAACTTTTTGACTGGGCATTGTGTTCCAAAAATGTAACCCCCTCTTTAGGTTTAGCCCACCTTTACACTGTATACCCCTGACACTTATTTGTATGCAACTAAATATAAGAACTAAGTTAAACAAACATTCTAAAAAATATTAGATCCTCCTAATAATCTTCATTGATTTTGTGGTGATTTCCAGTTTATGAGTCTGTATGGTTGTATTACAAATTTCACATATATTTATTGACTTTTAAAGAGGGAAAGACCAGCGTGTGTATGTGTACGGAGAGTGCAGGGTCTGGTCTTCTGGCTTTAGAGTAATGATAAATGCAGGTTTACTTCTGTCTAGAAAACACAGACTTATTCCTCAACATTTTAACCTTTTCATGGACAAACACTCACATGCTGCTTCACCCTTTGCCCATTTGGCAAGCTTTCTCATGACTTCCCGTACATCCACAGAGAGTGGAGGAAGGAGGAGTGTTGGGGTCTGTTGATCATTTGTGGCTGTGAGCTCCTTCTTATTCAGTCAGTGATTGTTCCATCTGGTCTTCTGTTGTGAGACAGAGGTTCTGCTGTAAAGAGCAAGAGGAGGTCCTTCCTACAAAATATATAAACCTCCCGACCCCTTTACCCTCTTTCTCCCCCCCCCACTCTCACTCATTCCTTTTTCTCCTTTATTTTGTCACTTTTTTAATGTTTTCATTTGCAATGTGTATTTATTACAAGTTTTATAAGAGTTTATATATTAAAGTAACGTCTGTGCAAGATGTTCTCTGACTGGACTGCAATGTAACGTTTACAGAAACGCTTTAAAAATGACTTTCTTTTTCATTCTGTCATCAACAAAACTAAAATCGACATGTACTTGATGCACCATAACCTAATGCTTAGTGTTCTCACTGTAATCCTGTAGTTATTTTCCCTGTGAGAATTGTCTTCATTGATCTGTTGTCATTCATTTCTGTCTGTTTGTGTGCTGCTCTGTGACACGGGTGCATTTGTATAGTAAGAACAGAATTCATGTAATGTTTTATGAGTGGAGCTTGTTCAGGTCATTGGTGTTGTGTTCTGCTTTGGCCTGTCTCAGCCTGCAGACAGTCTGTTTATCCCAATGTACCATTTGTCCTATTGAGCTGCTGTTTCCTGCCCTTAGGGGTCTATACACACACTCATAAACTAACAGAAAATCACAGAGCAGGCAAAAAATAAGAGCCTCTGAAATGTTTTTTGTAGTTTGGAATATAAACAAATCCACACAAGCAAAACTTACAAATAATACTTTCATAATTCAAGAAATGCTGATGTTATTTTATTACTTATACACAATAAAGCTATCTGTTGTTTTAAAGGTTGTGTGTGTTTATGCAGGGGTAAAGTATGCTGTTTACTTTGAGGTTTGTTAAGGAGTTCTTTTCATAGCGAGACTTTACAAACCCTTCAGCTAAGTGGGTTCTGCCGAGCAGGTATAGAAGTTTGTAGGAATTAAGTTAAAATTTGTAATACTGTAGAGATGCTATGTTTCTACAATTTGTTTGAAAATTAAGCTTGAAATCTACAGATGCTGTTCTGTGCAGAAAGCTTGTCCTCTTGTTAGTCTGGTCTGCCTCAGTCTCTGGATGTCTCTGTAGAGAAGCTACATTAATGTGCTGAGTTTGTGTTCGGTACTGTTGTGATCAATAATCACTGTAGTCAGATATTCTGCTGCTTTGTTTAGTGTTTCCAGTGTATGTGTCATCATTTCATCACATTTAACTCTGAAACCACTTCATAGGCAGAGCGTCTGACCGTCACTGATGCTTAAGTGAGTAAAGGAATTTAAACTGTGTTTGAGTTTTAAGTAAATTTACTTCTGCATTTCTAGCAGCCCTGGAAGGATAATTGTACTGATTTAAGGCTGCAAAGTATGTATACTGAATGACCAACATCACAGAACAGTATATAGCACATTAAACTAGCCTGTGTTTAGCTAGATTTTTATTGGCATTCTAATTTTAATGTTGCATCTAATGGTATGAAATGTGCTGTGTGCCTTTATGTGCTTTGTCTCTCATTGTTCAAAGTTTTGGTGTCATATGTTTTATAAATATATATTTAATTTGAACCTAACAAAACTAACACGTGTCATGCTGTGTCCGTGGGCTATTGACTGAGGATGACGTGGTATGTGACGTCATCGGGTGGTTAATTTAAATGGGGTTCGGGGGGAGAGAAACAGATTAAATTAGTTTTGGGGGAAACAAAGACCTGGAGCGGCACATAAAGCCGGATGCTGGAGAAGAGTTCACACACGTAACTTTACTAAGACCTCTTTCAGTGTGGGAAATTTCAACACAGAAACAAAGTAAGTTTGTATTCGTTTTCTGCTTCTCCCATAGTTATTGCTGACCAGTTGTTATCGTATCATTTAAAACGTTTTGAATGTAATGTGTAATGTGTGTAGTGTGAAGAAAAGTTTATAGAAAGAAATTGTTAGCATAAATGTTTTTTAATGTTATCTACAGCATTAACAATACTTAACACAACAAATGTACAGAAGCCTTTATATATTCCAAATATTGTTATATATACCTCGTCAACAGGGGTTCCCGCAACGTTTTCTAACGTTCTTTAAAGGTTCTCACAAAGTTATCAAAAACGTTCGTGCAGTATCGTTAGGTTACAAACGCTAAATGTGTCTTATATATCAAAAAAGTATTCTTACGTTGTTAATGGAACGTTTAAAAAGGTAACGTTCGTATAACAAAGCCATAACGTTAATAAACCCTAAAAGTAATAGCTGGTAAAATAAAACAGTTTAGACCCGTGTATAAGCTTTCTATATTACCTATTATAAATATATTAACTGTTCATAAAGTGAGGTTATAGTGTTACAGTGTATTAAAACTCAACTGTAACTCAACACATCTTAAAACATCTCGAGCATCACACCATCACTAACTCCTGAGAGCTCGTTTATGACACCCCAAATCCGTCTATGACAGGTTTAGGTTTAGACAAAGCGCCACGTCTATACCGAAGTGTAGCAGAGATGTCTCCTGTCAGTGTCATGAGTATTTAGTTTTTGTCTGCACTTTTGTTCATCGCTTATTTTAGCCTGACTGAATTTAAATATTAAATACGGCTTGCTTTAATTACCTGATGCCTAAAGTGTGTGGAAGAGGGAAGAACAGTTAATGCGTGTAATGAAGAATATCCATTATTTATAGTACTTGCTCAAACTGTGTGTGTGTGTGTGTGTGCTCAGGATGAGAGGTCATTGAGTATTTAATGCACTTGGCTGCATTCACTCCCTCTCTTCTCGTGAATGGAGTGATTAAAGTGAGCATGGTCACATGATGCAGGGCAGAAAGCAGGAGAGACCGCGATCCATCTTTTCTCTTGCTCTTTCAAAGACCTTTTCACCCGACTGGCATTCCGATCTGTCCTTTCTTTCATTTCTCTCTTTCTTTTGACTCTTGGGGCGCCTTTTCATCCCAGACGTGAAACTAAAAAGTGCAAAAAATGTGCTTTTATTTAAAGGATTACGTTTGGAGCTATAATACTTCACAGTACTTCAGAAAAGTGTGAATTGTGAACGTTCATCCTTTTGGCCTCTGCCCTGTTTTGTGTGTTTGTGTGTGTCGAGTTTTGCCCACATTGTGAGAGTAAAAGTAGAGTGTAGCCTGAAATTGC
>JAZGTJ010018595.1:0-11355 GCA_036877575.1 Botia almorhae | reverse complement strand
CTGACTTCATCTGATGGCCATGAGCGTTGTGTCGCATGCCTGGGCAAACAGCATGCTGAGGCAGCGTTCACGGTGGGGTCATGCCCTCATTGCGAGGGCAGGCCCATCTCGTTGCTGCGGTCACGGCTCTCTCTTGTGGTGGGAGGTCGAGCCCCCTCTGCTGCTCCCCACTCTGCTGCCTCGCCTAAACGGCTTAGGACAGCAGAGCTGGTTAGCACTCTGGGAGACCTGAGAGTGACTGTGGAGACTTCTCCGCCAGGCCGGTCCCTGCGGTTCTCCCAGTCCTCTACAGCAGCGAGGTCTGAGCAGCCAGGTGGTAGTGCGGCCCCCCCTGGGGGCCCGTTATCACTTTTGGCGCTCCGGATGAGGACAGGATGTCGCTCACTGCATCGGAGAGTGGGCTGCTCTCCTCTGAGCGGGAGGACGACGCTGGACTCCCCCCTTCGGGGCGGGCCGGTCCAGCTGACTCTGACTCGGAGCTGACGGCCGTGCTTTCCCGGGCAGCTGCGACCATTGGGCTGGAGTGGAATCCTCCACCCAGCCCAGAGCGCTCGCGGTTGGACGATTGGTTCCTGGGAGCCGCTCGGGAGGCACACACAGGTTCAGAAGTCGTGGAAGGCACCTTTTTCTGCCCGAAGCCACTTCCCCTCCACTCGTGCCACTGATTGGTTCGCAGCAATCGACTGAAGGACGCGTACTTTCACGTCTCGATTCTGCCGCAACACAGACCTGTCCTACGGTTCACGGTCGGGGGTCGGGCGTACCAGTACAAGGTCCTCCCCTTTGGGCTGTCCCTGTCACCCCGCGTCTTTTCCAAAGTTGTGGAGGTCGCCCTTGCCCCATTGCGGGAAGTGGGCGTTTGCATCTTGATGATTGGCTCATTCTGGCCCACTCTCGAGAGCAGTTGTGCGAACACAGGGACTGGGTGCTCCGGCACCTCAGCCACCTGGGGCTTTGGGTCAACTGGGAAAAGAGCAAGCTCTCCCCTACACAGAGCATCTCTTTTCTTGGTGTGGAGCTGGACTCGGTCACTATGAGGGCGTGCCTCTCCAACGAGCGCCAGCGTTGTCTAAACAAGTTCAGCACCACGACTGTGGTCTCACTGAAACTCTTTCAGAGGCTCCTGGGGCATATGGCATCTACGGATGCGGTCACTCCGCTTGGCCTGATGCATATGAGACCACTGCAGCACTGGCTACACGACCGGGTCCCGAGGTGGGCATGGCGCCACGGCTCATACCGGGTGACTATCACTCCGACGGACCGGCGAACCTTCAGCCCTTGGTCGGACCCTGCCTTTCTACGGGCTGGGGTGCCCTTAGAACAAGTGTCCAGGCACGTTGTGACAACGGATGCCTCCAAGACAGGCTGGGGCGCCGTATGCCACGGGCAGGCAGCTTCAAGCTCCTGGACAGGATCTCGGCCCCTGTGGCACATCAGTTGCCTCGAGCTGTTGGCAGTGCTTTTGGCTCTGCGCCGGTTTCTTCCGTTGCTGCAGGGCAGGCTGGTGTTAGTCGGTACGAACAACACGGCGACGGTGGCGTATATCAACCGCCAAGGTGGGATACGCTTGCGTCGCATGTCTCAACTCGCCCACCGCCTCCTCTGGAGTAAGCAGCGACTCTGGTTGCTTTGCGCCACTTACATTCCAACCAACTAGGTGTGGAGCGTTTACCTGGGCGTTGGCACACGGCGCCTCTTTAGCAGACATCTGCAGAGCTGCGGGCTGGGCGACACCCAACACCTTTGCGAGGTTCTATAACCTCAGGGTAGAGTCTGTATCCTCCCGTGTGTTGGGGCCCACTGGCTAGTGGGCGGAAGGACTGGCTTGGTGTCTTCGCTTGCATTCGCCTTACCTCTGGGAAAGGGGGACTTAGGCGGTTGTGTTCCTTTGCAGTGGTTTCCCAGTGGTGAACCCTACGTTGTGATTTCTCTGGCACCCTCCGGCGAGCAGGCTCGGCGGAGGAGCCTCACGCCAGGCCCAGCACTTGTGTATGTATGCCTCTGTCAGCCCCTGTGCTGGGCTGAGTGCTTAATGGGTAGTGAGCCATCCCATTAGGTAGGACCTGCACAGTGACTTTTTCATGGGTGGTACTGCCAGGTCAGTCTATACCTTATCTCCACACATTACCTCCTTCGGCGGGGTGTGGTCTCCCCAGTGTTTTTCGTGGCTATCCCGTGAGAGGAAGGAGACCCGTGCACCGAGGTACCTTCTCCGGGGGGGATAGGAACAAGCGCCACGACCCCTCCATGATCGGGCTCCGCACCCGACAGGGTTGCGATATGCTGCCTGCGCGGAGCGCTGGTTACAAAGGAACTGTTTTACAGAGACACGTTTTCGCCTGGCAGTACTGACATTCCTAGCCCGTAACGTGGGTCGGCTTGCGGCGTTTTCCACAGGGACCCTATACGTCAGTCAGTTGACATAACGTCGAACATGATTAACTGAAAGGGAACATCCTGGTTACATATGTAACCCCCGTTCCCTGAAGGAGGGAACAGAGACGTTACATCCCCCGGCCGCAAGCCTGACTCACCGCTGATTGGCCGGGACACATTTCCGCTCCTCAGCAAGAACCTGAATGAAAGTGAGGGCCCAATGCTCATTGGCTTATTCCTCTCAGGTCGATGCTCATTGGCGCGTTTTTTCTACGCGAAGGTGATAGGGCTCTCAAGCAAGACCCTATACGTCAGTCAGTTGACGTAACGTCTCCGTTCCCTCCTTCAGGGAACAGGGGTTACATATGTAACCAGGACGTTGGGGTGTATTGTAACGTGTGCATTTCATTTTTATTTCATTCTATTATTTTCCTACAGGAATCAAAGCAGAGGAATGGGGCACCTTCCTACACTGCAAAAACCAGGTAATCAACCACTTTTTTCTACTTGTTGGGTAAATTTTAAGTACATTGCTGCAAAGTGGCTTTATAGAATTTTGTCTCATGGTAGAATGTTTTTTTTTTTTTTTACATTTTACATTTAAAATTGTAAACATAATTGTCTCAAATATTTAGGGTCCATACTTAATATGTACTCTTTATTAATATTTTTCCACATTTAGAATAATGGTAAATTCATCAAAACTGGTAAATGCTACAGATTTTGGAAAAACATGTTTTAAATACATACTTAATTTATTTATAATTAAAGAAGGTAATATATTGGCACTATTATAATTACATAACTATAATACTTTATGAGTACTCTACAACAACAGTGATTGAAATATTACAGAACACCAAACGTTAAGGTTTGTGAAGCTTAAAAACACATGCACATAATAAACAAAGGTAAGATATAAGAACCCAAGCGATTTGTTAACCAGTCCAACTCCCTCGCACCATGAATGAGAAACCAAGAAATTAAGTGTTTCCTTTGCTCAGATTTTCACAGATTTCACTGAAATTCGGAAAGAGATTGAGGAAGAAACCGACCGCAGTACTAATAATAAGGTACAGTGGATAAACAGCACTTATGTACTTTTAAGTCAGTGCCAAGTCAGTTCATATAATTTGATGACTCCATGTTGAGGCTCTGTTCTATATTTAGATGTTGTTTTTCCTTCTTAGGGAATCAGTCCAGAGCCCATTTACCTGAAGATCTATTCCCCAAATGTTCTTAGTTTGACTCTGGTTGACTTGCCAGGGATCACAAAGGTATCACCCATAAACATACACTGCAGTCAGCTGTCTGCTGAAAATAGAGTAGAATTTGATTTGAAACTTTATTTTTCATCTGTTGAGGGTCATCATGTTATGCTATTTCATTTGCATTAAATAATTATTTTATTATCTCCATTTCATGCATATATTAAGAAACAATTCTCTTACACGTTGTGAGATGCTGTTAAAAATAAATTTCAGTCTCTCATTCCTAATGCTGGGATTCTTCATAGGGCTGTCCACACAGTTTAGTTTGAAACCTTCAGTAAACTTTAGGTGAGATGAGATTAGGTCAACAAGTTTCAAGAAATGCTTTTCTTATAGTGAGGAGGGATTTTTGAAGTCTGAAACAATTCTGAACCTCTTGCACATAAAAAGAGCAAAGAACATTCTTCTTGTTGTTCTTCAAAGAACATCATTCATTTCTTAAGTCACAACCCTTTGTAAAATGAAATGCCACATAGCCTTTACAGTATAGATTTCTGAGCTATAGAAAGAAAATTTCTAAAAGCAAATTACAACATAGAGTATGCTTGAGTTACTGGGTAATAGATCTCACATAGCCAGACATTCGATAATTAGCATGAAGTCTGGTTCACATTGTGGCTGACCAACATTTGAGTTCCTCAAACAAATCTCTGGTGTATTTTAAAGATTTTGTGTATGTGATGTTATACAATTCTTTCTTGAAAGAACTCATTATAGCATTTATGGTAGTACTGTCTTGTTAACCTAGTGGAGTAATAAAAAGCAGCTGTGCACTTCCCAAAGTTGCATAAAGCCAACCAATCAGATCAAAACTTGTGATGTCAGCCAGCTCTGCCCATTCTCAGTACAATATACATTAGTGGGTCACATACATTAGTGTTCTGTTTTTCTAAAAAGGTCCCAGTGGGTGACCAACCTGAGGATATTGAGACTCAAGTCCAGGAAATGATTTTGTCCTACATCTCCAACCCCAACTGTCTCATCCTTTGTGTGTCTCCCGCAAACTCTGACCTGGCCACATCGGATGCCCTCAAACTGGCGAGGGAGGTGGACCCAGACGGTGAGCAACACACAAAGAATTCCAAATGTCTTTCTTACAATGCTAAAGGGCTTGTGGGAAGGGAATGTTTTATTTTGCTTGTGTGTGGTCAGGTCGCAGAACTCTGCTGGTCGTAAGCAAGCTGGATTTGATGGATGCTGGGACAGATGCTCTGGAGGTTCTGCTGGGCCGGGTCATTCCGGTCAGACTCGGCATTATTGGTGTGGTTAACAGGTCAGTTACTTTTGACGTGTTAATATTGCACATACAAAACAGCCCTCACACCCACACACACATGCACACTTCAGAAAACATTTTGGACCTTTTTTACGTTTGTGACATGACATTTTATGACATGTATATATATATGCATGTATTCAGTCTTCAAGAATGCGTCCTGTGTAAACATGTTTACCTCTTAAAGATTCTCAGTTGACAAATTAGATTTAAAAAATGTGAAATGTAGACTGTATGCCAGTTGTCGGCTTGTGTTTAATATAAAAAAAAAACATCATCTTGACATCAAAAGGCACTTGTTATTTGTCTTTAATGCTTTAATCTGACAGTTTTTTTTTTAACATGTATGCATTTAATTGCTATTAATTTAAAGGGATAGTTTATCCAAACGTTTTTGAGTAAACTATCGCTTTAATTACTTAATCAGCATATCATGTAATTAATTTGATTACAACTTTAATCAATTAACTGCCCTAATGAATACAAAAACATATGCAGATGTATTGACATTTACATCCTGACATTGTAAGTGAGGCTCTGAAAGCTGTAGTCCAAAATGCATTCACTTTTCTAAAACTTTTAGGGGCTCTATTTATAATTCTATCATTCCAGCATCAAGCATAATCAGGTGTATGAATACTGTGTTCCTGTGTTTTTCATTGTAATTTTCTAACCCAAGCAACACTGGCTGTAATAGCCATACTGTTATCCTAGAGCTGTGTTTCAGATCAATTGTTGGATTATTCAGCTGCAAACACACCATGCCTGCTTCAGGCCTCTTAACAATAAAATGAGAAAATCTAGTTGGCTAAAAGAACTCAGCTGACAGTTTTCATTACTTGTTTCAAGTTAACTTAATCAGATACAGCTGCAGGCCACGTCGCTGTAATATTAGTTGCTGATCTTTCTGAAGATTCAACAGCAAGCAATAGGACAGGGGTGCATTTGAGGATTTTCCTTTGAGAGCTTTTATGGAAAGCAAACACTGGCAACAAATAACTGTGCTTTGTAAAATAAGCAAGTCTGTTATTTTTTGTTTATTAGTAGTTGTTGCTAAGGCATGGTGCAGCAGAGTTAGCTAACTTCAAGTATTAAACTTCAGAATGTAACTTGTCCTTGGTACAGACATAAGCGATTGCTAAAGTTCAGTGTTATTTAGCATAGGTTATCAGTGATTTCATATAGCACTTACATTTAAGGAGAGATGTGAACCTTATCTAGGGGTCAGAATAAGGATAAGGGTAACATCACCCTAGCAAGCACATAGCAACACATAACAACTAAACACTAATTTTAAGACCCCACTTTCCTTAGAAAATGTAGAAATTTAGTTTTTATTGTTGGTGAGCATGTTTTAGAGAATTTTTAATCATGATAAAAACAATCACAAGTAGTAGCTCTCCTCATCCAGTAGTGGGCAGTACAATAACATTTTTTGTTTTTTCTCAGTTATATTTATTCTTTTTTTTGTATATATGTAAATCATACACATCCCATAAATTGATAAATAGATAATTATAATTTAATAGTTTGCTACACATCTAAAATGATTTTTATGACTGATGTCACCTATCCCTTTTATCTTTTACCAATCCCTTTTATCTTTCTTCCAAACATTTTCATTTAAATACAACCACAACTACATCCCAATTCAGTTCTCACACAATCACAGTCCTATTCCTCTATGTACATATGTAGTTGAATCACAATAAAACCTGTCTTGATTTGACAGTAAAAAAGTAACATGGATTGCAAACATTATGTTGACTTTAAAGCACACTTATTCACTGTTTTGTACCTCATCAGGAGCCAGCATGATCTGAACACCCAAAAAAGTCTTACGGAATCCTGTAAGGATGAACAGGCATTCCTGCAGAGACATTACCCATCACTAGCCTCTCGCTGTGGTTCACGTTACCTGGCTCGCACCCTGAGCCGCCTGCTTATGCATCACATCAGAGACTGTCTCCCAGAGCTAAAGACACGAGTCACAGTGCTGACTGCCCAGTACCAGAGCCGACTCAACAGCTACGGGCAGCCTGTGGAAGACCACAGCGCCACCCTGCTGCAGATTGTCACCAAGTTCGCCACAGACTACTGCAGTACCATCGAAGGCACTGCTAGACACATTCAGACCTCTGAACTGTAAGTACATTCATCATACGTTTAGTCAATAAGCAGACGCTTTTATCCAAAACGACTTACATTGCATTATACTACACATTGATTCTGAGTATGTGCAATCACTGGGATCAAACCCATGACCTTGGCATTGTTAAAGCCATGCTCTAACCACTGAGCTACAGGAAAGCTTTTTGTAGTCTGGTAGCACCTATTTAAAAAAAATTGCCAAATTTTATTTAAAGCCTATTTTTGCGGTGAAGTACCCCTTTAAGATAATGTGTGACATTGACCATGTTCACTTTTATATAAAAGGTCATTTCTTTGCTAGCATTAAGGACCACCAGGTGCTTTTTGAAACATTCTTACATCCTGCTGGTAAATCATGGATCATTAAGTTTTGCATTAACTTGTGCAGTCCATGAAAGCTCAAATCCATTTCAATTACTCATGCTGTCAGAAATACTCACATTTATTACATTTTTCAATTGAATGTTTCCAAAATGTTATGCTGATAATATCATTTGTAATTAATTTGTAGTTAAAATTCTATTAAAAAATGCAAAACTGAAGCATTTTCTTCTAGTGGTTTCACTTTTTAAACCCCACTGTAGATTTACCTTAAACCTAACATAATGAAAGAGTACACGAGAATTATTGTCCTAAAACCACGATTTATCCTGGAGTATATCACAGATATACTGTGCATAACTCCAACTCGGGAAGGTTGTGGGTTCGATTCCCAGGGGAGCACATGTACTGTGAAAATGTATAACTTGATTGAACTGTAAGTCGCTTTGGATAAAAATGTCTGCCAAATGCGTAAATGTAATGTAATGTAAATGTAACTCTGAATATCCACAAATGTGCTTTTTCATCACCTGCAAGTCATGACACCAGACCTATGATTCTTGGTCTGAACGGCCCCAACACTGCTGTGATGTTAATGTGCTGCGGTGATGATGACATTGGTCAAATATTTATAAATGGAAAAAACAAATCAGATTGCAATTTTGAAAAAATTGTTGTCACTCATGAGTGCGATATGCATCAGATGGCTTGTGAAAGGTCTATAACAGTGATTTGTGGAGCCACTTAGTAAAAGTTACCCTCTTTTCCTTAGTTTGATGCGTTTTCATTACCCAGACTGTATTCCTGCTACAACTATTTCTGGGACCTCTGAAAGCGTCTCAGACTGTTCATTTCCACACCAAAGCTCACAACAGATATCAAATGCAGCATGTTTACTTTGTCTGGCTCACTGAGCATGACAGGCAGATAATCCTCAAGTCTGTCCAACTTCTTTGCTCTCTATGCTTCACTGCCTGAAATCCTGCTCATCTCTGGCTACTTCTACAGCAGCTATCGATTAATTAAGTACTACATATTGACATTTTCTGGCTGGATGGTTGGATATGACTCCAGGGCTGTGTGAACATTTGAACGTGAATATAATGCCCAAAAATATGGTGTGGATTTGGTGTGACCTTTAGAAGATTCAATGGGTGTGCATTTGTTTGTGACAGGTGTGGAGGAGCTCGAATCTGTTACATTTTCCACGAGACATTTGGAAGAACCCTGCAGTCCATTGATCCGCTGGGAGGGCTGACCGAGCTAGATATTCTTACAGCAATTCGAAACGCCACGGTATAGCACTGTTACATGTTTATGTATGCGAGTGTGTGCATATACATTATAAAAACTATATAAGACCTTCTGGACTTCCCTTGCCAACTTTAGTTTCTCTCAACAAGGGGGCTGGGCCTCAACAAACTAGGGGATTAGTTAAAATTGACTTAAAATAAAAAATTCCTTTTTAATAATTAATGGTGCTTGCAAAGAGCTGTGAATGAGGGGTCAAATCGATGGGCTCATTGAGAAGTGTGCTATAACTTATAAGCGATCAGGTGTACAATGTTTTTTGGGTGTACATTAACATTGGGCAGGTCTTTGTGATGTCATAGCTCTGCATAAGAATACCATTGACACTTGAAGGTGGGCTCATATTGCTCGGCTTAGAAAGCCGCAACAACATTACCGTAACATTACAACTTCATAGCCATGCCCTAGCAACCAGTTACAGTACCCTAGCAACCACCCTATTAACTTTCATTGAAAATAGTGAGAGGCATCAGAACATTGTACAGACAAGTGGCTGGTCTCTTTTGACTCAGATTATCACAATAAAACTGTCCAGCCATGCCCTAGCCACAATTTAAAAACACCCTAGCAACCAATATGAATTAGCCGTACCTTAGCACCAGAACATCATGGAGACATGGGAGTTGGCTCTTTTGATTCAGACTCAGACTGTCAGTGGGCTTTAGGTACTGCCCTGGCAACTTCCTAGCCACACCCTAGCAACCATTTAGAGCACCCTAGCAATTGCATAACATCATGAATAAGCCATGTTTTAGAATATCATGTTAACTCATGCTAAACATGGCAACATCATGTTACATCATGTTAGCATCATGCAAAGTCATGCCAACATCATGTTAATTCATGTTAAACCATGTTAGCATAATGCTAAAACATATTAGAATCACAATAAATCATATTAGCATTATGTTAGCGTTAAGTGAAAACATGTTAGAATCATGTTTAATCATGTTAAAACATGTTAACATAAGTAAAATATTCTGGCCCGAGTTTTTTCCTTTTAAGTCTTACCTGGGGCCTGGGGAAGAGTAAATAATGCTAGAATTTTTATTTTGGGTGAAATGTTTCTGTATTTAAATTGTTTTCTTAAATTTCACTGAAACTATGGACAGACAAATTAAGACTGAAAAATGTAGTTCTCCATCTGGTTATAATTGAAGTAAAAATGTATTTTGTTGGTTTTGCAAATATAGGGTCCTCGGCCGGCTCTGTTTGTTCCTGAGGTGAGTTTTGAGCTTTTGGTGAAGAAGCAGATAAAGAGATTGGAGGAGCCCAGTCTGCGCTGTGTGGAGCTGGTACATGAAGAACTCCAGAGAATCATCCAGCACTGCTCTGCCTATAGCACACAGGTGAACCACACACCTCAAACATCATACCGTTTTCATCTGATTTTGTTTAGATCAGTTGCTTTTAAACAAAATAATAATGCATACAGTGCTCGTCTATTCAGCATTTCAAAAACACAATTTTTGCTACTGTACCTTTCAGGGTTCTTTATGTAAATGGGCTCTGTTATGATGGCTAACCTCCATGTACTGGCATAGTTCACCCTGTTGTTTATAAGGGCAGTCTAAGTTGGCAAACACTGAAAAGTTAGGGCACTTTCATGCTAGAACATGTAGTGTAAGCCTGTTTGATGTCAGAGTTTGTTTCATTGGTGTCAAAGCACCATCCAAATAAACCGCCTTTGGAGAGCATTGCATATTCGCAGCTCTTTTGGAATAAAAACTTCAATAACACAGTGAAAATGGTGTCTGCTTCTTTAGTCATTACCTAACTACAATAGTACACAACAGCAGCTAGCACTTATGGTGGTACATTAGTGCTTTAATCTCATACCACAGTTGGGACCAATAAATGCAATGCTAATTAAGAATTGCAAGGGAAGTTTTCTTATTCCGTTAGTTTTCTTATTAGGGGTCAAGCCCCGAAGGGGCTTAATAATTTTCTTATTATTCTTCCGCTTCTTCTTTCGCTCTTGAAGTCTATGGCAGCCCAACCGTACATAGGAAAGTTATGAAATTTGGCACACCGATAAGAGGACAGTATGAACATTAACCACACCAATTTTGGAGTATCTAAATCAACCCCTGTAGCGCCACCAACTGTCCAAACCTTGACTTACGTTCGTGCTGAAACAAAATTCTTTTTTCCTCTGATTTCTTGGCTCATGCCGATTGCAAACTATGGCTGTAGAAAATTTTCCCACCATTTTGAATTTTTTGAAAAAACTACTTTTTCGAATTCCTCCTAGGACGTTTCTCCGATTTGCACCAAACTTGGTATGGTGATATCATCTACACACATCCCAGAAGTTATTAAAAGATTTTTGATCTGTCAATCCGTTTAGGCATAGTTATATGAAAACTTTTGATGCTTTGATCTGTAATAATGTAAGTGGTAACTCTTTAGATTCCTTGAGGCATGCAGAGTCAAACAATATCTGATGTTCCATGGTGGGTCATTGTGAGCATCGCCCATTTTCAATTTTGTCGTAAAATGTAGTATTTAAGAAACGCAATTGCGTATCGTTACAAAACTTTATGCGGTTCATCATCACCATATTCTGAGCTGACCTGCAAGATTTATATTTAATTTCAAGATTGAATATATATTGAATGTATATATTTTGAATATTATATTTAA
>JAZGTJ010018594.1:0-11355 GCA_036877575.1 Botia almorhae | reverse complement strand
GACAGAGGGTGCTCATGGGAAATGTAGTTCGGGACTCAGTATTCAGGAGATGGTTCACGAGGCGCACGCGCTGAAGAGGAGGCTGGAGCCTCCACCGTAACAGTAAGCATAGGTAGCATATGTTATCACTTCAGTATCAAATACCATATTTTCACGTTTTCACAGAAAAAACTGATCTAATGACAACTATATCACTTTAACTTACAATGAAAATACATTGCTGTATATCTCATACCTAAAAAAAGGGAAATTAAAACATCAATAAAAGACCACATGAACTTGTACAGCTGTCTGTGCGCTGTGATGTATTGGCTGTAATGCACAGCGTAGTTCGTGTCAGATACTACCTGGAGTTTTTGATTTCCCCCTACTGGACACTCCTTGGATTACACTTCAATTATTTTCTTCGCAAGTTAATCCACAGGATTCAAAACATTAACCTCAACTGTACTAATCATATCAAATTATATAAATCATATTGATTTTAACTCCTACTTCTAGATATATTCCCGGTGAATCAAATTGATTCTGTAATATTTTTAAAAGATTATTTTGATCTTTTTAACCACTACATACTACATAGGAATTTTTTTTTAGTCTTTGTTTCATGTGGACTATGCTGTTTGTATCAAAATCAATGTTTTCTTAGTCTGTATTGTATAACAGTCTATCTTTTGTATCTGTATGCAAAGTAGTGGTAAGGATTATAAAAGGACACGGGGCTTGGCCATGGTAGCACTGTTTGCTGTCCAAAGTAATATTCTGATACTGCTGAACTTCACCTCTACAGCTTGTATTGGCTGTAGAGGTGAAGCCAATACATGATGGTCTCTTCCCAGTGGTATAGCAAGTGGGGGTTCCAAGGTGATCATAAGTGAACAGTCAAGGGGCTCGTCTTTCTCTTTGAGGTCTAGAATGTCTCTCATTTACTGCAGAATCACTGCATAGCTCAGGTGATACTGTGTGCTCAACTTCAATCAGTTCTTCTTCACGGTGTTCTGTCACTAAAGAGTCCTTGACTCAAATCAGTTCTCTATCACTGTCTTCACCTGGGCATTCTTCCTGTGAAAACTCAACAGTGTCCACCCTTCTCCTACATCCTTACCATTGTTAGTCTGCCCGGCCAGTCCACTTGTCTCACTTTCGAGCTCATCAGGATTTCCGTCACTCCATTTCCTCTGTGCTACTGGTTTGGTGAGTAATAAAGACATAACTCGTCCTCATCCTCTTCTTCATCTTCATTAGATTTTACAGTATAACTTCTCTTTTGCTTTGTCATCCTTTTTCTAAATTAGCAGCTGTGTCAGATTGCCCTTCCACTGGCAGATGATCAGCTGATGACAGCAAGAGATTACGGTGTAAGATCCTAGACCTTCCTTTTCCTACCTCTGGCTTCACGTCATAAATCGGGAGATCTTCTTTCATTCGCCTCACAACAAGTATGGATGGTCTCTTCCCAGTGGTTCCGCAATTTGTGAGATTCATAACGAGTACACGGCCACCTGGATACAAGGTTGTACTTCTCAATTTCCTATCATAATGCTTCTTACTCCGTGCTGCTGCTTTTTCCACATTCTCTCTGGCTATTTCATATGCTTCTCGCATTTGTTCTCTCCATCTCTGCAGGTATTCCTGGAGGCTCACCGTACCAGTGCTTTCTTCCAAGCCAAAGAGTAGATCCACTGGTAGTCTAGGATGTTGACCATAAATAAGATAAAAAGGTGAGAATCCTGTTACATCACATTTGGTGCTATTATATGCAATGATCCGTTTATTCAGGGATTCCTTCCAGTTCGTCTTCTGCTTGTCTGTCAGTATTTTAAGAATTTGAAGTAAAGTCCTGTTGAATCGTTCTGTCTGACCATTCCCTTGCGGGGGGTATGGCGTTGTTCTGGAACTGAGGACACCGCAATTCTTTGTCAACTGGGCTAGAAGCTGATTTTTAAATTCACCACCTTGATCATGATGTATTAGTTTTGGAATTCCAATTGCCTGCGCAAATTGTGTAAAGTGGTCGACAATCACCAATATGTATTCATATCCCCCTTTGCATTTATCTAGATGAATAAAGTCAACAGATACTAGCTCAAAAGGCTGGGTTGTAATGATATTAGTGAGAGGAGCTCTTGTCTCTTTACAAGGCTTCTTTTGCTTTAAGCACGGACAGCTTTTTGCCACATAATGGCCAAAACGACATAATCGTCGTATACCAGTTAATTTATATTTTATTAAATGTCCGATGTGTGAATCCTCCCTCTGATTGCGCTGAATTTCAGCCACAGAAAAAAAGGCTCACTGTCATCCCTGTCAGGTAAACTTAAAGACAAAGCAGATGCTACCAAAGGTGAGACATCTTTCTGTACTTCTGCAGCTTGTGCAGTGGCTGCAATGCAGTCTGATGACATTTCCTTTGTACATTGTTCTATCATCCCTTCGATGTCTAGAGGCAATCTTGATAAACTGTCGGCATCTGCATTCTCTCAGCCAGGGTGGTACTTTATTACAAAATGGAAGTCAGCTAGAGTCATGTGTGTACCCCAAGCGGGATGGCGGCTATCTAGATAAGCTCCTACCCACTAATAACTAGATAATTTATGATGAAGTAGTTGACATTTTGTTAAAAAAAAAACTTTGAAAACGTTTATGATCCGGATGCTAAGAACTTAATCACGTTTTTTGATTGTATCATGATGACTACAACGTCCAAATATTTCAAAGAAGCAAACCGCATGGCGACCAGGCAGACCCCACCTTTAACGGAGGCTAAGGCAGCTTCGAGTCCGCCCGAAAAGCAGACTGACACTACAGTGAGCCTAGAGAAAGTTTTTGCTGAAGTTACTAAAATGAGCAAGACCCTTCAGGTAGTGGCATCGAACACAATCAGCATTAAAGAGACATTGACGGAGCTAAAAGATACAGTGAACAAGTTAGAATGGAGGCGGTGGAGGGCCGTATCTCACAAATGGAGGATGTGACAGAGAGGCTGGCGACAGACAAAGATGCTAAAGAAAAGAAGATAAATGTTTTGTGGGATCGTGTTCAAATGCTTAAAAACTATAGTAAGAGGAACAATATAAGGCTTGTGGAGCTGAAAGAGAAGTATGGAACGAACGGCACATTGGAGAGATGTGTGAAGAAAGTTTTGAGCGAAGGCCTGGGGATCAATATGGAGGAGGAATTCGAAATTGAGAGAGCCCATCGAATACTGGCCCCCATGCAGAGTGAGGATCAACCTGCTGATCAGGTTTTTGAGGCAGCAAGTCAACCATGGGTGGAAATTAAACACGAGTGGGTTTTGAGCTTTATGGTATGCTGCCCGAGCAGCGTGCAGCTGGACAGTGACATTATGAGCTGCATGGGGGGTGCCCCACGGACCAATAGGTGTTATTTTTTGTTGTTGCGTGTTATATTTGCAACACTTTTTTTGTTTTCAGGCTTTGGTTTTGAGACCAGGGACTGGTCAGAGCTCCCAGGTTCTGTTTTAAGGGAGCATTTTAAGTTACTTAATGGTGTTCGTTTTATGATTTTTGCGAATTTTTCATAAAAAAAGGTTCGATCATGACAACGTTTACAACTAAAAATTTGTTATTGTATTTGCTAGGCAGGAAGGTATATATAGGTATAAATACACAACAGTGGGTTCCTTTGTTCTTGGAATTTATTTTAATTTATTTTTTTCCTTTCTCCTGATGTCGATATTTCATGGTGAAATATCAATGGTGGGGAATCACATAATATGTATGTCTTGGAACATAAAAGGCTGTGGGAGTCCCATAAAAAAGGCAAAGTTATGACTTATTTGAAACATAATAAAGTGGATATCGCATTTATTCAGGAAACATGCTTTAAATGGGAAGAGGCTCTAAAATTGAAGTACGGGTGGGTTGGACACTTTTTTTATAGCTCCTTTTCCAGTAAGCGGAATGGGGTCGCCATACTAGTGAATAAGAACCTAAATTTTGTTCTGACTGGTGAGGTCAAAGATACTGAGGGGAGAATGGTGTGTATACAGGCCACGATAAATGGTACTGTTGTGGTGTTATGTAACATTTACGCTCCAAATATAGGGGATCCAAATTTTTTTTATGAATTAAATAAGAATTTAGGGGAAATGGATGGCCAAATAATACTAGCCGGAGATTTTTACCAAGTGTGGGATGCTTTTATAAATGTAGTGACCAAACATATTCTAAAGACAGAACAGCAATTCATATGATGAGTGAGGATAATGGATTAGTGGATATCTGGCGTCTTGTGAATCCACACGAGAGGGAATACACCTTTTATTTACATTGTCATAAATCCCACTCCAGAATTGATGTGTTTTTGATCTCAAACACCATGACAAAGCATGTAACACACTGTAAAATAAATGCTATTGCCTTATCAGATCACTGCCGTGAAGTTAGGCATTGATATTAACTGTGACAAAGAGTGAAAAGGCAGATGGAGATTAAACACCTCACTGTTGTCCCACAAGGCCTTTAGTTCATCGTTAAAAGAAGATTTACAGTTATTCGTCGAAATTAATACTGGTAGTACTGATAGAAGAGCAACTGAAGGGGAGAAAACTGGTAAATTGCTTGCTAGACAGCTGAAGCAAAAAAATACATGTAATTTGATATCAGCTATTAAGAAAGGAAATGGAGTAGTAACATCAACTAAGGAGATAAATGATGTTTTACAGACTTTTACAAAGATTTATACACAGCTGATATTAGTCCTAAACAAGAAAAATTGTATAGTTTTTTTCTCTAAACTCAAAATGCCTAAATTGTCCCCAGAGGAGATGAATATGTTAGAAGGCCCCATAACAGAACTTCAGAAGTCAGAAAAGCTGTATCTATTATGAGGAATGGAAAGTCATCAGGGTTAGATGGGCTCCCGGTTGAATATTATAAACAGTATATAGATTTACTTGCACCCACCTTAACAGAAGTATATAATGAGGCATATGCTAGTAGATCTCTTCCCTCTTCTTTTACCAACGCTCTAATATCGGTGATTCCTAAGAAAATAGGGATCCAACTGAACCCTCAAATTTCCGGCCAATAAGTTTGATTAGACTTGCAAGATCCTTAGCAAAATTCTTATGTTACAGTTAGAAAAGGTATTATCCAACATTATAAACCCTGACCAAGTTGGATTTATGATGAACAGGTCATCAACAGATAACATGAGAAGGTTACTCCATCTAATTTGGTTAAACAGAGAAAAAACTGACCCGATTGTTGCCCTCTCACTTGAGGAGAGAAGGCGTTCGATTGGGTTCACTGGGAATTTCTATTCAAAACTTTGTCCAATTTTGGGTTTGGGCATTGTTTCATAAAGTGGGTTCAAACTTATATAAGATGCCTAAGGCATGCGTGATTACCAATGGTAAAGTTTCTCCATCTTTTGACCTCACCAGGGGGAAAAGACAGGGGTGTCAGCTATCGCCATTATTGTTTAAATATCACACTGGAACCATTGGCCATTGCTGTTAGGGCTAATGCAAACATTTCAGGCGTACAGGGAGGCGACAAAGAGCACAAATTGTTTTTCTATGCCGACAATATTCTGGCCATGGTAAAAAATCCACATAAGTCCTTACCTCATTTAATGGAGACAGTTCAATCCTATTCCAAAGTGTCTGGATATAAAATTAATTGGACAAAGTCGGAAGCTACGCCTATATCCGGAATATGCAATGCAAATATGGTAACTAAATTTGGCTTTATATGGATCTCAAGAAGAATAAAATATTTGGGTATCAAGATATGCAGGGAGTTAAAAGAGATTCATACGCTAAATCTGTCACCACTTCTACAAAACATAAAAAATTATCTGGATGAAAGGGGAAAAATTCAGCTAACTTTATGGGGGAAAGTAAATATAATTAAGATGGTGGTCTCGCCTCAAATTATCTATGTGCTGATGATGCTACCACTTACAATACCACAGTTGATCTTGAACCAATATGATATAATGGTTAAACATTTCCTATGGAACGGGAAAAGGCCTAGGATAAAGATTAACAAATTATGTGCATCCCGTGATAAGGGAAGGTTGGGATTACCAGATCCTTGGCTCTATCAGATATCTTTTAAAATGGCCAAATTGGCCAAGCATTGGAATAATAATACTCAATTAGACTGGGTTACTATTGAGAAAACCTTGTCACGGCCATACAGCCTTATCGAGCACTTGTCTCAGTGTTTAGACACAATCACAAATTCTATCATGAAGCACTCAAGAGAGGTTTGGCCGAAGATTCACAAGATGCCTAAAGTATCACAATGTAAACAACCATACTCATCCCTATGGTATAATTCTGCTATTTGTATTGGGAAATCACCCATATATTGGAAGAAATGGCATATAAATGGTTTGTGTACTGTCACAGACTTGTTTGAACAGGGTGTATTTATGTCTTATAATAATCTTGTACAGAAGTATAATTTAAAGGGAACAGATAACTTCTGGAAATATCTTCAAATTAGGAATTGTGTTTCCACAAAAATTCAGCACACGGATGGAAACCATATCTTGGACTTCCTTACACTTCCTCATCCCCAACAAAAAGCCTCCGTATTTTACAGGACGACCAACCAGGTGCTCAGCAATGACTGCATTAATTTAAAGACGATATGGGAAAAGGACATTGGGATTGTAATTGGGGTCGAACAGTGGAAAAGAATTTTGTCAAACACAGGCAAATATGTGAAGCTAGAGGACAATTTACACAGTATAAAATCATACATAGGTTTTATTTGACACCTATTAGACTCAATAGAATGGGCCTGACAAATAATGATGTTTGGTGGAAATGTCAAAAGGATAGAGGTACTTTTATTCATTGTATCTGGGATTGTCCAATTATTCAGCCTTTATGGCACCAAACTTTAAATATTTTGAGCAAATGGCTTGGAACAACAATACTGTTATTAACAAGGTTGTGTCTGTTAGGAGACAGGAAGCAGATGCCAAATACTACAAAGGGAGAGTTTGCAGTGATTATGGTGGGGGTCTCTGTGACGGCTAGAGTCATTTTGAAACACTGGAAAACTCCCAAAACCCCAGAGTTAAAACAATGGGTTAACATAATGACCAAGACAGCTTCGTACGAACGTTTGCTTTGCAAACTACATAATAAGAACAAAGCAGGGGTCCCTGTGGGTATTCCGGTTGGTTTGGGAAGATTTTTGGTCTTTTCTGACGCTGTCTTTTTATGTGACACAATAATTTTGGATTTTTATTATTATTATTGCCATAGTAGTTTTTATATATTTATCGATTTATTTATTTTATTTATGTATTAATACATCTACTTCTGTTAATTTCAGCCACTGTAATATTCTGGCCTTGCAAGCAGTATTGATACATTTGTTGCCATGTACCAGACGAAAACAATAAAAACTTAAATTACAAAAAAAAAGGAAGTCAGCTAACTCCGCTACCCACCTACAGCCGGTTGCATTGAGTTTCATGCTGGACTGTACATACGTGATAGGGTTATTATAACTAAAGACTGTGAATGTAGGTGCATAGTATAAGTAGTCTCTAAACTTCTCCGTTATCAACCACTTGAGGGAAAAAACTTTAATTTACCTGAATGGAGGTGGTCATTTCGTTCAGCAGCTGTGAGGGTCCGAGAGCCATAGGCTGTTACACGGAGCTTACCATCCTGCTTTTGGTACAATACTGCCCCCAAGCCTTGGTTTGAGGCATCCGTATAAAGAATAAAGGACAATGAAAAGTCTGGAAATCCGAGTACAGCTGGTTAGACTAGGTAGTTGATCAATTTTCCCAAGATCTCATCTTTCCAAACTATTGGTTGGTTCGAAGGCACTTATCTATTCTTCACTTTACTTCGTTTGGAATTTTGGCAAGTGTTTTCCACTTCCCTGTGTGCCCTTGAGAAGATCATACAGTGGCCCAGCAATCTTTGATATCTTTGGTCTTTGGTCAAACAAATCCTCGATATATTGGCAGTAGTAACTTAAGAGGCCCATCACAGTTCCCATCTGCCCGACGGTACTTGGTCTCTTTTCCTTCCAAGCTCACACAGCCTCCATATCAGCTGAATCCACTTTGCTACCTTCAGCCGAAACAATTCCTCAGATATAGTGGATTTCCTTTTTGAACATTCCACACTTACTTGGTTTAAATTTTTTTCTATACCGTCTAAGCTGCTGCAGTACCTCTCGCACATGGTAGACATAATCTTCAAAGGACTTGCTGTAGACAAAGATATCATCAAGGTATGGCACACATATCCGGTCTTTCAAAATCTCCAAGTATTCCTCCATACACCTTTGAAAGGCAACTGGAGCATTCATCAAGCCAAAAGGAATTCGTATCCACTCATATAACCCCCATAGGGTTACAAATGTGGTCAGGGGCCTACTCTCCTTCACCATAAAGCCTTAATGATATGCTTTGCCCTGACCTAATAGTAAAAATAATTAATTCCCACCCAGGTTGTCAAGGATATCTTGGCTCTGGGAATTGGCTAACAATCAGGATGGGTCTTCTTATTCAGCTCCCTAAAATCTACACAAAGGTGAAGGCTTCCATCCCTTATCCTAATGCAGACGACAAGATGACACATAAGATGATGTTGATTTTGATATAAATCCCTGAGCAATCAGATCATGAAGGTAATGTTTTATTTCCCTTACAGTGGTTTTTGCACAGAGATGTATGAACGTCCAACAGGAACTGTGTCTTTTAGGGATATTTTCAGGTGTACATTCCTCTTGTAACATCTTGTGTACTATTTCCTTTTCAGGCTGACTCAGATGACTTGAATCGGATGGGATAGGATTCACAGATGCAGGTATAGACTGACTTAGCTGATCAAATGACATAGACCGGTAAAAATTTTGTACGCCATGTGCTGTTCCTACAACAGTTCTTCCCCACAGGACAATGTCATGGTCTGTTGGATTCCGAGCATCAAGTACGATGTACTGTGGGTCAACCCTCTTTATCGTTAATAGTGTTTCCTGAAACTCTAGCCCTTCTACACATTTGGGATCAAGATCAGGTTCAAACATCAAAGTGGTGTCCTCCTTCAGTGGACTCATCTTTATTCAGCACTCAACCTGCAATGAGGTACGCTTGGGAATTAATACCTTTTCACTGGGATGCCTCACCACATATTCATGTGACTTTTCTGCTTTCACAAATTCTATAAAAGCTTGAATGTGACATATCTTTAATCTCAGAAGAACCATGCTGACTATTCTCTTTAACTGTTCCCCACATGCTGGATCTTTACTGTCACCTGTACTACTTGTCACTTCTTGAACTCGATAGCATTGTAACCAATGATGGGATGGGAGAGATGTTTCCCCTTTGTTACCAGCATAGGTATGACAGAATCAATATGGTCACTGTATTTTCCTGACAACTGACATGTGACTTCTATCCACCCAACGTAAGGGATATCTTGTCCATTTGCTGCTACTATCTGAAGTGTCAGATGCGTCAATTATTTCAGAAAGCTGCCTCAACCTCACATCAGGTAATATTTAATTTTTCCACTGCTCATCAATGACACAAACTTTAGATCCAGTGTCCCACAATGCTGTTGTTTTAACTTCATGGATATAACAGTCAATGAGACACTGTTTTCCCACTAAAGCGGCCACACCCAGTGATTTGTTTGAATTGATTCTCATTTTGGCACTTAATTCTCTTACCCCTTTATGCCCTTTCTGTTGGCAGTCTTCTTTGTGATTGCCCCAGTGGCGAGCCTGACATAATTTGAAGCAATATAGTGCTTTGTGGCAGGATGTGCACTCTCTTAAATTATGGCCACCGCTCTTCATCCCACACCCCGAGCATTGTTGGTGGGACTCTAAGATTTGGCAGGGGCCTCCCTGTCCCGTGGAAGTAACCCTCTCATTTAAATGAGCATCCTTGGACGGGTTTACAGCCCTTGCTCTACAGCCTGCAAAGAAATGTTCACTGCTTCCACCTCTATAACAGTGGGTGCAATAATTGTCAGTGTCACTCTGCTGACAGTTAAAGCATCTTCTTCGTTGACTCCTCATCTGGGTAGAAAGACAGTATGGTGCAAATCCTGTCTGGGGCAACTGAATTAACTCTCTGATCTGTGACACTTTAGCACTGAGATTCTTTAATAGTGCCATGTCTGATTTTATTTCTCAGAGTTCATTTAGCAAATCAGGGTTATGTTTACTTTTATTTTCCTAAAGTCACGTTTTTCCTTTCTTTTCTGCAGGTGCTGAGATGCACCACCACTGAACGATGCTGGACTGCAGTTCATTATTTTTTGTTTCGGTCATGCATGCAAGGTTTACAGAAAGCTCATCACTCACCTGTTTGTTGCAGGTATGGCTTCAGATTCCCTCTGATGTAGTCATTCTGCAGAGCAGTAAGAACTGTATGCAGAAACATGTTTTGCACTAGAATGGGGTCATATTTGAGACTGGACTCGACTTCTGGACTTCTGTCTAAGATCCAAAACACAAATTAAAAAGTTCTGGGGTGTCTCCCTACTGTCTTAGACTTTCGACATCAGTTGCTTGTACAGATCTGTGGCACACCTTTTCTGGTAATGTGAATGAAGGATCCTTCTCAAGGTAGGCAGTGTTAAGTTTGCTTTGCCCTCTAGATAGCTGCGTAGCTGCATACCAGGTACAATTGCTTTAATCACTGCATGGACTATTTCATGTTTAGGGACATTTCTGGCCTGGTTTCCCAATCTGACCACATATTTTCAACTCCCTTTGCCAAATAAGTGATTGGATCTTTTGTCGGGACACTGCCCTAAAATGTCTGATGTTTTTGACTGTGTCTGTACCTCCTGTTTTAAATCACCCTTTTTTGGCTGCAAGGATAACTGTAAGGCTAATTGAAGTGCTTCAAATTCAAATTGTATTTGTCACATACAAAATCATACACAGTACGACATGCAGTGAAATGCTTTTTACGACTGTCTTACAGAAAGAAAAGTAAAAAAATTAAGTGAAAATTTTAAAGTTTTAAAAAAAGATTTAAAGTATTAAGATTTATGTAAAAAATGTAAAGTGTACACTATTTACAGTGCAATATGTATATAAATATAAATATATATGTAAGATGTATGTATGTATAGATGTATATATGTACAAATAGTGCAAATTTGCATGTGCAACATCGGCTGAGGTAGAGTGATTGTGTTGTGTGGGGGTATGTACAGAAAGTCCAGATCCTAAGTGTTCTGGTTGAGGGCCCGAATGGCCTGCGGGTAGAAGCTACTCCTCATTCTCTCTGTGTTTGCCTTCAGAGAACGGAAACGTTTCCCTGACCGCAACAGAGAGAAGAGTCCATTGTTGGGATGGCTGAGGTCCTTCATAATCT
>JAZGTJ010018593.1:0-11356 GCA_036877575.1 Botia almorhae | reverse complement strand
CAGTGTGGAGTGATGGAGTCAGTGTTGTAGGAGGGATCTCCCGGGGGATTGAGTCTCTGTGTCTTCAGCAGTTGCCACAGTGATGCTTGTGTTTGCTGTTTCTCCTCTGCCCTCACAGCTCTATAAATGTGTGTGTGGAATCAGTTTGGGACTGACCTCACATTCTTCAACACTCTGAGATGCTGAGGCAGAGATCTCAGCTCTACAAGCACAACGATACCTGTTCATAGAGTTCGTACTGGCTCATTATGTCTTTTTTAATACGGGCTATTGTTTGTTGTAGCCATTGTTTTCATGTCACATTCTCTACAGTCCACTGAAGAGAAACAAACAGTGTTTAATATTCGGATGAGATCTCATAATCGCGTTAGCTCACAATAAGAGGCACATGGTGTTCTTTTTAAACTTGCCTTGTGTTCACACAAAGTTAGAAAAAACTGACAGCCTGAGGAGAAAAGCTGAGAGGAAACATAAGTGAATGTTTTTATCAGCTCACAGTACAGTAGCTGCACTTTATAAATGTCAGCGCAATGGCCGCGCATATTGAAATGGACTTTTGATGGATACTTGCTCTGCACTCCTACCAGAGCACTTTTCAAAACCTTCTGATGGGTTTTGATGCACAGTCATAAATTATGCAGCGTGTCTGAGGGAAAGACGCGTCATCTTTAAGAGGAAGAGTTCTGGTAAGGTTAAGAAAATGAAAACATTGATTGAAACGATACAAACCAGACTTGATTTATAGCCTCATTCAAGTCATAATCAATTACTCATTTCTTATTAAAAATTCAAATGGCAATATAAGATTATAATTTGAGTATGATGATTTAATGTTTGATCCAAATACATATCTCAATGATACACAGCCTGTCACCTGGAGACGGTAAATACAAATATTATAATTATTGTTTTTTGTTAAGGAGTCTATAAACTATGAATAATAAACATCTGCGATAAATTATGGATCAGCACACCTCGATATTATTTATATATTATTCAAACTGAAGGCATATTCAAACCAAATCAGACTAAATGTTTTCTGGAATGAATGAAGGATGGTTACAGTAGTGAAATGTTAAGATAAAACCTTTACAGACAGCCAAAAACATGAAAGTTTGCAGAAATAAACGCAGCTTCTAAAACAAAAAGCATTTTGCAGGACTGTCTGAGTGTCACTCATTGATCTGAACAATATTTTCTCCTATCTGAAGACATCATGAGATGTTTGACACGGAACACTTGGTTCTGAGATAGCCGCGAGATTTTAAAGGATGGTAGAGTAACAGATGTGAGGCTTCATGAAAATTCACATAAATGCACTCGTGATGAAGTATAAATCTTGGTTCTAAAAACTGGTTCATTCAAGTAAATTTTGAAAAGCATCTGTTTAGTCAGCACGTTTCAGGTCGACCCCGTTCAGCTGCTCCAGTTTTTGCCACAATGAGAATAAATGTCTATTTTTCTGTACAATATCTGGGGGGAAAGGACATTAACCAAGTAATTAAAAGCTAAGAAAGAGTCAAATGTATAAATAAAAGATTACACGCACATATACTAGAGATTTTAAACATCTATAGACACAAATATGTTGTATTAAACATTTAGGAACAACATTAAAAATATCTGTATAAAGCCTTTATGCTATATAAATATATATAAAGCTATACAAATAAAACTATAAAATAATTTGATTACAAATGAAGTCATGTAGGACCAACAGAAAGTATGTACATTTTGCTTGCGTGCAGTATTTTCACTTGAGTTTATTTCTATAGATCTTGTTTCTTGCTTGCATTTCACCAAATTAAGGACCAGATTTTTTAATTGAAACAAACATTATTTCAAGTAAAGGATTTAACACGGAAAAAAACACGAACTTACTTTGACTTTCAAATTTCCTGATGATCGTGTCCAGGAACGTGTTCTGCGGCGCGACGTGCCCGCGTCTCACCGGCATCCTCGCGCGCTCGCCTCAGTCCAGCGGAGTGTCTCGAGCTCAAGCTGACCTCCCCGCCGCGCTCGACGCGCGCTCGGCACGCGCGGCTCCACACAGCGACGCGCGAGCTTCCCGCGCTCTGGAGAACTTCATGAGAGACGCTTATCCGAAGGAGCGCTTCACGACCGGGGAACGAGCAGTGATGTCCCGTTACACGTTTCCGGACGCGCGGAAGGGATCGTTTACGTGAGGTAATCCCTCAGAATTGATTTTCTCTGTCCGGTAAAGTGACGCCGCTCATATACGTGACACCGAGGGCGCGGGACTCTGTGGATGTGAACCGTAGCGCTCAGGTGAGGTGTCCCGGTTTTCACATCGCCCCTTTACTTCAATTCAATCTTTAATTTCAGACCACAAGTAAATAACAACACTCAGAAGACACGCGCGGTTAATTTCTCGGTCTCGCGCTCCTCCCGTTTCGATGGTGACGAGCGAGAAACAATGAACGCGTGAGGCGCGATATCACCGTCCATCTACTCACAAAATACACACTGATATTTACTGTACAGAGTACCCGGCTACAGTAGAGTACAGTATAGTACAGTAGAATACCTAATTAGCCTTCTCGTGCACTTAACACAATAACAGTCTTTAAAAACTACAGATAAATGACGAACAATGCTGATTGATGTCAACAATAAACGCGCTGCGCCGTTTAGTTCCTCTCGTTCCGCGCTCGGAGGTGCCGTTTGCACTCGCAGGTGGAGCGGACCGGTCGTACTCTTGATGTCGTCACGCCCGGGGTCTCTGTGGAAACGGACAGAAATCACGGGCTGAAAGCAAACTGCTACCTCTCGAACATTCGGCGGAGCGTCGTGAAGGATCACCGGGAGCAACGCGCGCTGCGTGCGCAATCTTCTCTCAGATATTGCTTCAACTCCTCTGACACTTTCACGACCGCGCGTTCGCGCTTTGTTTTCCGCCGTTAGCGGCGTCGCGCTGTCAGACTGTACATGATACGTCACCGCCGGTGCACGAGTCACGGACGTGGGGTTTCCCTGTACCTTCACGCGCGTGCTGACGGGAGGTGTTCCTCGCGGGTGGGACAGTAGTCGTGTGGATTTGCGTGTCTGCGTCCACAACAGTGCGGGGCATCTCGTTTACAAACTTTGGCCTAATTAGCCGCGGACGGCGTTGTGTTTTAACGGGATCTCGCTGAAATCTAACACGTGAGTGCGCGGGACCGGGTTCACGGGCTTCACAAGGGGGCGCGCGGCGCTTTTTTCCCATATTTAGTCAGGAGCGCGCGGCTGTCTGTGAAGCATCCCAGAAGTGAGATGATCCAGCCTCCCTCTCTCTCTCTCTCTCTCTCTCTCTCTCATTCACTATGTGCATATGATTATACAGCACATGGGTAAATCTCACGTCAACAAATGTCAGTTTTCTGTAAACTGGGGTTGATTTTTCCTGATGTTTACTCACACACACACACACACTCACACTTCTGCTTGAGGAGATGCGGTATATCACTTGAGGAAACAGGTTTCGTAATATCTTTTTAATATAAAATCTGCTACAAACCTGTATCAAAGTTATTACTTATGACAACAGAAAGTCTTGTGTAATAATAATTCTATTCCTCAAAATCAAGACAGCTAGTGTAAAAAGAGTTTCTCATTAAAAAATACAACCATTTACAAAGTAATAAAGTTATGTTGAGAAAGTAGTACATCGTAATATAATTTAAAGGCTGTACAGAAGGTCAGAATCTCGTAGAGCTTTAGGAAATATTAAACAGTAAAGATTCAGTCATATAATGACGAGCTACATAAGTAACACTGTATGAATAGAAGGACGACGCGCTCTCTCTTCATTCATCAGTGGCCATTCAGCGTCTCGACAGGTCTCCACCTAGCACAAAAAAAACATGGGGTCCATTTTGGCTGGAAGAGTATTTTAACCTGAAATCTTGAGTCACAGACTACACAGAATTTACGTGGTGCCACAGAATAATGGGAGATCTAGTTTAATTGCCTGTCGCCTCATAAATAAGTAGATTCTAGAATTAACTGCTTAAATTGCTGTTTGTGTATCGCAACAGTACATAAAATACGCCGAAAACCAAATTGTACGGTCACTGGTAATTACAGCAGTGTCTCGATCAAGCTGACATGACTTTCAGAATAAGAAAATCACTTGAGCGCCAGGAATCAATTCAGTAGATCTAAACAAATGGAAAACATTTCTTGAAAACATTTTGGAGTAAAATTTGGAGCTTGGTTTACACACAACCATAACATTATACATCCGTCAGAATAATGTTGTGAGGTAAACGATGGAGCCCCTGTAAGTGAAGTCCCAGTGATTCAATTAGCTAATGAGACCACTCTCATTGATAAATGGTTAAACTCTAATGAGAACACAAGACTGATGAAATGAGTGCGTGTTTTAAACGCAGCATACATTACAGCAGAGATGGCACTCTGATTACACTGTGTCTGTTACTGCAAAATGTCGACATGACAACATGATATACAGGACTGGGCAAAGGTCTCTGGCATCAAACAAAAATGGGGTCTGCAACATTTTTGTAAACACATTTTTCCTCATAAACTGCTTTGTGCTAAAAGGGTTTCAATCTTCCTGAGCCAATCGGAGAGGACGGTCTTTCATGTCAGAAACACACAATCTGCAGTCACAAAAAGGGCCGCAGCCGGTCGCTGGGACACAGCCACTGTTTCCTCCAGCATTACCCACCCTGACAGCTGGTACACTCGCAGCCGTCAATGACAGGCAGAACAACGGGCTCCACGTCTCCACTGGTACACTGCAGACTGAGGAACAGAACGGGGTTCTGAGGGTCCAACCTGTAACTGCAACAGTCACAAAACGCCTGCAGGTAGGGCTCCTGAGAGAGAGAGAGAGAGAGAGAGAGAGAGACAGATCCAAAGAGAGTGATGGAGAGGGAGACAGACGAAGAGAGAGACACTGTATTACAGCACAAAACAGATGAGTGAGGGGAGGCCAATTTGAGCAAACAGAGAACAGGAGATAAATGAAGGAAGTAAGCAGGGAGAAAAAACAGATGGACTGAGAAAGGTGAAGGGCAAGAGGAAAAGACAGAAACTGATAGATAAGAATCCAAACTGTCTTCACGCTACATTTACTTAAATGCCAACGGCCGTCTCTCTTTGATGAGGCGGAATTGCAGGATAATTTCGAGACACGCTTTGCCCTCCTACTCTGAAGTGTGCTGGAGCACGAGGCCATTAGGAAGAAGTGAAAGAAGAGGGCAGATGTGAGAACAAAGGAGGAAAAAGAGGTGCGATTTTGGCGTTAACGCTGGAGTGCGGGGACCTCTTAGACGGGTTTCTTGGTTTCCATGGCAACATGACATAAGTTTCCGTTTCAAACACATTTTTAAAATAGTTGCAGCAAACATTCACACAATTCAAACACGTAATAATTATGAACAGAAGCAGCAAGTAACGTTAAACGGCATTTCAGCATCTTCTCATCAGAGATAATTGTTATTATCATGCTAGGTTTACAAAAGCCTAGGCAGTTTTTATAGTTTATTAAAATGCTTGAAAACACAAAACAGTTTCTTTAATCTTCTCTAAGTAATCAGACTTAAAAAAGCCTGGAAGATACCATAACAGGAAACAAATGCAACAGACTTGCACTAGAGGAGAATCTTAAGCCAAATAGCTAAAGGAACGTGTGATAAATGTATAGTGAGCAAATAAAAACAACACACCTCTAGAATGACGTCGATTCTGGACAAACAGCGCCCTCTGCAGAAGCTGACCTCCACGTTGTCGAGGCGACAGTCGCCCTTGGTAATATTCCTGACCTCAGTGTAACGACGGCACTCGGCAACGGGATCCTCTGGAGAGCAGAAGTGATGTTCACAGAAGAAAATAGGACAGGAGGAGAGAGAGATTAACAGCAGAGCATACAAAGCGTAAGAAGAAATGACAAAGAGAATGAGTTTTGTGTTGCTATAATGAAGGACAAAGAGATCATGAGACTTTAAAAACGTCATGTTTTTGAGAGATAAACTCCCTGTGGTGGTTTATACTCTGTGTTTACATGAGAGAAAACCATGTAAATAGTTTTTTCACTTGACGATGAGACGAATGAATCCTGCACTGTAAACTGACAGTAACAAAAACAAGTTACTGAACCACAGAATCATCTCTATTCACACATGTGTTTGTCAGCTATATGTCATTTATGCTGGAACAGTAAGTGTCTGATAATAGGAAGAGTATTGTGCTGGTCATGTGATCCCATCATGGCATCCACCATGAGTCCCTCCACACCTCACACAATCGTGTAGCACAAAACATCTTTTTCTAATCCACTGAAATGACGCGAGGCTTCATCTCATTTTAAGCAAATGTGTCAAAAGCAAAATGTGGAAAACGTTTCCAAGTTTACCGGTAATTATAAAACAAAAAACACACGCGTGTGATTTAACCAAGTAAGGTATGTTCTTCTTTTGTTGGTTGATGCAAAATTGTTCCAGGTCCAACAAGGATGTTGATCCAAGAACATGTCCTGCTTGAGTAAATCACACTGAGCCAGTTTGGAATATCATGACCAATCGTGGACATCTCACGGACTGTAGAGTTCTCTGGAAGAGTTTTGTGAGTTTTCACTATTTTAGAACGTCTGCATTTTGTATCTTACAAATCAGCTGAACTGATACAAGTATGAAGAAGTTACAAGGTCTTGCAATCTTCTCAAATGTTGTTTCACTGCTGTCTGCAGCAGCCTGGCCCTGTGGTGTCATTCCACCTTAACTTTACTCTCAGAGCAAACCGCAGCACTGTGTTTAATGATGCATCCGGCCTCAGGTGTCTGTCGCAGCTCAAAAATCGCTGACAAACATGGACAACTCCTGGCTCACACTTCCCTATTAGTGAAGCGGTCCAAATGTGGATTTTTCTTGAGTCTTACCTGGATACTCCCTCCTGCACACAGGACAACAAGCCCCAGGTTCCAGAACCTTCACTTCACCCTAGTAAACAAAATAAAGCATTAAAACATGTGGAAGGTATTAAAATGAGTTTGCAGGTTGTGTGCCTTTCAGAATATAAGTGAGGAAACCTTTTAAATTTGGACCACAATGTGGAATTTAAATAATTCAAATTTGAATTAAGGCTGAATTTATGTAGAATTAAATGAATTCAGCTGTAAGGTATTTTGCAGCATAAAACTTTAGTAAAACATCAAAGTATTGCTAAGACAACATGTCTAATCAGTGAGTGAACAGTGAGTGAACATCGACATGTTCTGCCAGTTTGTTTGAGACTCAACATGTTACACAGCTAACGGAGTGAGCTCGGGCGACACTTCCTGTGTGTCACAACAATCATAATTTACCTGTCAGTCTTCAGTTTGAATTCATTTCTGTTTCAATTGTTATTCTGTTTCCTGCTGCCGATGGCACTGAAATGAACACTTTAGGTCTGTTTATTTTTGTGCGTTATTTTTATCCTAGAGCTAACAAGAATGTTCCTAAAGTGCAGTATGACATTTTCTCCTGCCAGCTGTGAAAGAAACTGCACAGAGTAATTTCACTTGGACAAGATGAAGAATAAATCGTCCAGAAACTTGAGGAAATATTTTTAGTTTTAATTTGAACAGCTCCACCTAATTCCCAGCAGGAGCACACTGGAGATGTTTGGTGCCTTTGAAATGTTTCAGGATCTCCTTACGGGGGTGTTCGGAAAGGTCCGAGCCATCATCCAGAAACCATCTGGGACATAATCCTGGACCAGAGCCGTTGCCTGGACAACGGGTGGGTCTATTTCCAGCATCTAACACAGTCCCTTTCTCTTACTAGGCACACTTCTGCTGACAGCTCTGCATCACTCATGTGGCTGACAAGTGTTCAGACAGACAGTGTGAACACTGTGTCAGAGGCCGAGCAGATAATGTGTGTAAATGAGGAAACAGGACTGTACTGTAAACAGGGCAGATAATGAGGAAGAGAGGTGAAGTAAAACAGATGCAGAGAAACACATCTCTTACCTCAGAGCAATGAAGGGAAGGACAGTTTGATTGACAGCGTTTCTGACCGTTAATACAGCGACAGGACTGACAGCTGTCCACCCACTCCGACCCCGGCTGAGACAGACGCACACACACACACACATTAATATACAATAGTGCTGCTTGTACAATGTAGAGTATGTAAAGTATGTAGAACTCATTCAAATGTATATTTACGTAACATTTTCCTACCAAAACAACAACATCTGAATATTTTGTGATATAATGAATATTAAACAGCATTCACAACAATGATCAAGTAATAAACTAACCAGGCCAATGAACCACATGATATTAATGGTAGTTTTTTGGTGAAACAAGATGCTCTACACTGGTCTTAATCGTACTGAACTGGAATTGATTAAATTGATTGTTATTCACTGTAATCTTTTGGTATTTCGTATTACTATCATAAAATTGATTAAATTAACATTAAACAGCATTTAAACTACTGTAAACGTCTTGCCAATTTTACAGTCTTGTAAATACTGATCTGTTAATGTTGCACATTTGAACTTTGAGATCCAGTTTCAGCTGCATGGAGACGTGTCACAGAAGTTACATATATATTCACCAAATGATCTTCATTCAGAAACTTCTCATACAGCTCTTCAACACTTTACTTTCTAATTGATGACGGTAATTATTTATTCTAGAAAGGCCCCGAGTGTTAATCCATCACACTCGTTAATGACGATACTAATCAGGATAAATAAACATAGAAACCACACAAGCAATTACAGAAGAAAGGACAACAGTGAAAGTGAGACACGCTCTGCTGGACGAGTGATGGTGTTTGTACCTCTCGAAGAGATCCATCATCCTCATCACACGGGCAGAAAGCCGGAATCACACACGAGCCCTCCAGACTGCGATAGAGTCCCTCCTCACATACACACCCCTCTGCAGCTCCGGGCCCCGTGCAGTTGAGTGGTTCTGGCTGGTAAAGGTCCGAACAGCCTCTCTCACACACCTGCCCTGACCCGCTAACAGCCCAGAGCCAGCGTTCACCCGCCGGACACTCTGCACACAGATGACTGGCTTGTGATGTGTGATATGAGTTCTCACATGTTTTAGGCAATATATATTATTGGGGAGAGGCAACAAATTCAGTGTTCCTCACCACATTCAGGGCCCCTGCAGACCTGGGTTCTGTGTGAGGGCCCTTCACACTCCCGGCCTCTGTACTGATGCTTCCTCTGAACCGTCCGACTGGAGAACTGCAGTCCAGATCCACACGACTCTGAACATGAGCTCCATGCAGACCAGCTACTCCACTCACAGTCCACTAACACACACACACACACACATTACAAGTGTGCTTTAACTCATAAGAAGACACGTGAGACACACAGAGACAACTGTTGACATAAAACAAGACTATAGAAGAGCTGCAGACTAATAATGTCCTGAGAGAAATCTGAAAGATCTTATTCAAACTTCTGCTCTTTGATGAAGGACTTCATCTGAGCACAGTCTGAGACATCGGTGAGATCTCTTCTGAATGTCTCCACAGGAGAAACATCTGAGACTTAAGGACTTAAGAAGAAACCAGTGGGGTTTTCTTCCGTTGGGCAAGCATGAACACTTGAGTGATGTAACACATTAGCTTAAGTGTTGTGTGTATATGAGGTCACAGGACTCACCGTCACATGACTCATTAGAGCAGTTAAAGAGGCCACCATCACAAACGCTACAATAAACACACACACACAAGAAAAATCAGAAACAACAAACACACACAAACAGAACTGAAATGTAACAATATAGACTGTATTTATGTGTTTCTCTCAGAGGACTAGATTCTGTAAAATATTTAAAAGAATAATGTAGCTGTCTATTAATCCACGTGTAAATTAATGACTTTCATTTCAATCTTTTCTCAAATCAAACAAAGTTATTGTTGTACAAGACACCATGACTGTAGTTCACTGTAAACTCTGCAGTAAAGTTTGTGTGACGCTGCTATTACAGTGTAAAGAAACAAACCATGACCAAATCTGTAGCTAAAACGTTCTTGTAATTGAATTGTTATTTTTTATATGTCTGTAATTTTGTCACATAAATGTCATGTGATTTCTTCAGCAATGTCAGGGCGACCTTTCCCATCATCGCCGACATTGTGTGTCAACAGAGGTAGCAGATTTCACTTGACGCCGCGCCGCTGAGACGCATTTACAAAAGCCCTCATTGAGTTTTATGTGCTATTGATTTTGAATCCAATAACCACAGCAGCTCTCACTCAAATACCCAGAGATCCATTTAGGAATGAAATCAATAAATAAACCCACACCACACTGTCAGAGGAACACACAGACTATCAGAGACATAATGTACAATTTAGTACCAGGAATTGCACAGATATGGTATGACGGTTCCAGGGGGAACTTCCTGTTCCTGGATGTCCAGAGTGATGTTTGCAGAGACCAGAGGCAGGGACACGAGAGAACAGGGACACTGAGATTGTGGAACACAGGTTCCATTCAGCAGAACCTGCAGGTAGATGGATTATATGATTCATCTCTGAGGTTCTCTGGGGATATGAGGCCATCTGTGTTTAAATCCTTTACAGAACTAGAGGAATTATAAACATATGAAACACACTTCTATAAATAAAGAGCCAATCTGAATACAGCTACCTCTTAAAATCAGACAGCTGTACTGTCATCTCTGTGTGTGATGAATTCAGGATTAGATTTGACTGCTTTTAAGAAAATTTGAGTGTTGTTTTACCAGTCAGAAGTTTTATTTATAAGTTGTTTATTAAAGGTGCAACACGCAGTTTCTGAGAAACGCTGATGAAATTTAAATGCCCAAACAAACAATTTTGGTTAAATTAGCTTGATGTCTGTTCTGTGTGTTTTGCACATAGTGCTAGCTGTGTAAATAAGAGATAAAAACAAAATAGATCTTTGTTAAGACAAAGTAGATCAGTCCCCACAGCACCATAATGCTCTTGTAACCAATCAGCAGTAGGGGGCGTGTCCATCAGCTATTCAGAATTGCTTTAATAAATCTTTAAGTCCTATCACAGTAATATCACAACTACTAATAACAAGCATCAGGAATCATTCATACTGTAGCACAAACGAGTTACGCACAACTCGTTATTATTTACACTCACCTCTCCTGTAGGGCAGACACATCCAGGGCTGCAGCTCACAGACACACACTGATTCTCAGGCCACAGGTCCTCACAGCTGAACGGACACAATCCCGCACAGAGACTGAACTCCTGACCAGCTGGACAATCTGACAACACCAGCACAGGAACACAGAGAAAACACATAAGTGAAACAGCACAGAGACTGAACTCCTGACCAGCTGGACAGTCTGACAACACCAGCACAGGAA
>JAZGTJ010018592.1:0-11356 GCA_036877575.1 Botia almorhae | reverse complement strand
ACATCAGAGCCCACCGCAGTCATTGGTGAAGGGATTGGGACTGTGCATTCTTGTGGTTCTCGATTAGTCACATGATATTTATGGCTTATGTGATTGGCTCAAATTTTCAACTAAGTGCCCATATATAGACTTGTATACTTTCCATTCTCAAAAATCAGTCTTAAGCTACACGTTTTCAAGATAATGTTTAGACAATGTGAGAAGTTATGAGCTGTGCTAATTCATACCATTTCCAGCAACTACAGGCTCTCCCTGTTTGCAGTCTTCATCCTTAGCACATAAACCATCTGGTACCAACGGGCTCTTAAAAGACATACTGTTAGTAACAAGTGAATTTGAGTTTATGAAACACATCCTAAACTTTATACCTATGATGTGCACAACTCATCCTTTTGAGTTTAAAAATGTACCTTGGATATAACTGACCAATCAAACCGGATAATTCAATTATGAAAAACTACGCTGATTCTAAAAGCACTGCTACAATGACACTGGCAACAAATAGCATGGAAATTGTTTTCCGACCACAAAGCCTGTGAATCCGGTAAGCATTTCAGTGAGGGAAGTAAAAGCCTTGTAACATGTTACTGTGATGTATTGTGCTTCAGTTCAAGCCAGGAAACCAAAACCAAAGTTGCTCTTACGCTGTTAATGGCCTACTTAAAACATGATTGCTAATTGCTAGCTAAATGCTTAGAAAAGCAATGAATAATATTCATTCCAAGCAAGCAGTAATATGGACTTTTGCGCAAGTATATCAAAGAAAATGTGTTTTGAATAACAGTGTATAAAGGAGATGCATCTTACCTCAGAACAGTTGCCTAACATTTGTTTTGGTATCTTTATAAAATTAGTTGTTACAAAAAAAACATTGCCACCCTGTAAACAAAGTAAAAAGAAATTATAATCATATAGAATTATGTATAGAAAATAATATAGAAATAATATTAGCCTGTTATAAAATGTTTTAGGACAATTCTTATGTTATTAACATTTACATTTAGTTATTTAGCTGACGCTTTTATCCAAAGCGACTTACAAATGACTTACAAATGTTATATCTTACAGTTTTGTTGCCATCTGTTGTGACTCACCTGTTGTGGGATAACATAGTCTTCCGGCCCCCAGAGGTCAGGCTCAGTATCTTTTGTCTTCACCAGAGCAACTCCTTTTATTCTTGTTTTCACAAAACTCTCAATAGTTTTATCTGTTACTTGGTATTTTTTCTCTTTCAGAAACACCCATCTGTTAAAAATTGCATGTATAAACCTGCACATTTTTAGGTAGGCCTATATTATTATTATTATTATTGTTATTATTATAGTTGTTTTTGTTGTAATTATTTAAACTCAAGCCCTAAACGTAAACTCTATAATAAGTAATTTTTATCTTACCCGATTAGATATCCAATGACAATGAGTTGAAATACTCTATATAAAATGCCGACTTTCACATTTTGAACGACCACATATTTGACCGTTTTATATTGAAGTATAAATCGCAGTGGATGTTTGCTGTTCAGCAGGGCCATTATTGTTGTCTCTCCTACAAAATGATGATCTTACACACGCCCTATCCAACGCACTGACGGGGTTACTGTCATACAGCATCTGGTATTAATTTACACGTCACCTAATTTACATAATCTCACTTTGTCATAACCAAAATGTTACAACTCTTTAAAATGCAAATAAATAAAATAAAATTACTTTAACCACTGAAATAAATATACTACAATAAAATAACACAAATCAAAATGTGGGATTTCAAATTCTGAGCCAACCAGTTGAACGTTCTATATGTAGTATTATTTTATGTAGTTAAATTACGTATACCACTGCTAAGTCCATTTTGTGTTTTAAAAAAACAAACAAACAATAAATAAATGTTTTGAGTCACTAAATAAACCTAGGACAGCAGAGATACGTAATCACATTTTCATAATATTCATTCGTTGGTTCGTTTATTTTCTCAAGCAGTTTGTGAAACGTTTATTTTAAATGTTTGACTCTTGTTTTGCAGTGTAAACGCTCTGCGCTGTTATCGCGAGTTTCACATACTGAACCGCCACCAAGAAAAATGTGCTGAACGCCAACTTCCTGCTGTGGATAGGACCCCAGGAGCTGGACGTTGTCATCAATACAACAGATTCCCGGTAAATACTAAATAAATTATGGCGAAATACGAGGAGTTACGTAAAGCTGTGTCTGAACGGAAAGGGAAAGATATATTCACTTACTTTCTTTAGAGATTAAAATGACCAGGGCAAGAGCTGGTGACTTTGTGAAGAGTACAGAACTCCTTTCAAATAACCTCAACACTTAAATATAGTACAGAAGACGCTATGAATTATTTAAACCTTAAGATAGAAGTGAAAAAGAACAGATTTCTCATGCCTTGCAGCAGAGCCAGTGGTCAGAGGAGAGATGACTCATCTTCCAGAGGGATCTGTGTTCATTTAACTGCCAAGAAGGAAAAGGACCTTAGTAAGTATACCAAGATACTGGTTGTCAGTCCATTGATTGTCTAATAAAGAACATATTTTTTCTAGTTGCACACATTTATCAGAAGACTTTCAGAAGACAGATTTAAATTTCAATAGTTCAGAAAAATATAGTTCACATAGAGTTATATTAATGAATGTGAAACCTGCATGTCTGTATTTGTGTATTTTATACAAGACTTATAATACAGAATGATGTTATAAGAAAACTCTACAAAGGTCACAGACTACAGTAAAAGACAGTTAGATTTGTTTTCAAGTTCAGCATGGTTCAGAGCCTCTTCAAAGTACAAATATTTTCATAATTGGTCTTTAAAGTTGGAACAAAAAAGGTAACATATCTTTACAGACATTTTGTCTTGAGACAGCAAGTAGAGAAAGTTGCTAATACGAGTGTATTGCTTAAATAAACTCGACTGAGCATCTTGATGCTGGATTTTGTATCCCTGAATAAAACATGTTTTAAAACATGCCCTATTTTCAGTGGCCCGTTAAGTCATGTGACCTACCTGATGACATCATCTCACAAATATGTTACCGTTGCCATAGCATGTTTTGCCCACACTTCGTGCCAATAGAGTATTAAAATGAGTAGGGAAAATTATAGCTTATACTAGGCTTAATTTTAATGATATGACAGCTTGGAGTCTGAACCTGTCTTTCTCACACAGGACACACAGACTCGCTTTTGTCAAATTATTTTTCACGATTTCACGACTAGTGCTTTGAATTGAGCAAACATTATACCATTACTAAAATATTAATATATAACATGATGGTCATAAGAAGGAATTGCAAAATGCTTTTGGCCTGGAAAATTTAAGAAAATGTTTGGGAAAATATAAAAATGTCATGTTTAGGTCCCATAAAAAAAAATTTTAGGTCCCAAATTACATAAAGCATGAACAAAATCTACATATTTCTTTAATTCTGTTTAATTTAAAATAGACTTATTCAGTTTTAAGTTCTCACTATGCAAAATAAAAGGCGCCACATCAAAATATATCAGTCATACCAAGTCCCACACTGTGTCCTGCTGTCCAGTAATATCATGAAAATACAGATTTACCGCACGTCTACATTCCCAATTCTGCACTTCTACATTTATCATAGTTTTGTTCTTGCTTTCTGGAAGGATCCAAACAATGACTTTTAGAAGATTTTAAAACTGACTGGTACTGTAAAAATAAATGGTTATATTTTATATACTGCCAGTAAGTGCACTATACACAGTGATTCACATTTAGGTTTAGACCTAAAAAAACTACATGTAACTAAGTGAATTAAAATCTCAGTACACATAAGAAAACCTGTTTAATGTCGTTGGAGGCAGTTTTCAGAAAACATGATTGTTCTTTAAAGCTAAAAACAGGTAGTAGGTATTATTTACATGAGTTCCTTATGTAATTGCAGCATCTTTGGGTCCTAGTAAATATCTGTGTTTGTATCTATACTTGTTTTGATGTAGCCTGATATGAAGCAGTATAGTTTTCTGCTCAGAACCAGATCTGTATTATACAAAATCTGTTTTCAGCTTTATACAACATTGTGACCTTCAGCAGTTCTGTTTGTACTAACCTGCTGTTTGTCTCCTGCTTTAGTTGATAATTCAAGCGGAACATAGTATGTAGGAGATAATTACTGTGACATCATTGTTGCATTGTGCACAAAAGCACACAGGGAATGTACTAATGCTGTTAGCTAATGAATTTCATAGATTAAGCGGTATTAATGTCTCACAAACACACACATCTCAACATATGTTTCTATATGTTCTCAAACATATGTTTAAAGATTTTGTACAAGTTACATGGATGTGTTTAAGGTGTTAGCTGAGGATCAGCATTGTGAAGAATTGTGAAGAAGGAAGCTTGCCAAAAAACCTACATGCACACATCACATGCACATCACAGTTATTTAATCAATTCCCTCAACAAAGGCTGCTGTAATCAAAAACAAGGGAGGAGCAACAAATCATTAATAACAGATTACATTGTAGTCAATGTATGCGTTATTGTTTTTCTATTACGTTTTGGCATATTGGAATAAAACTCATTCCACAATACACTGTAGTTTGTTTCCTCATTCATTGTTTTTTAACTAAATGCCTTAATCAGGTTTATTTTTTCTTAATTTCATACTATACAAAAGCAAATATTGTGCAGAACGCCCATTCCAATATCATTTTTGGCCACCACTGTATGTTTTTAGATTAAAATTAAAAGAGAGTAGGCTATTGTGCAGCGCAGATCTCTTAAATTAAAGACCGATTAGATTGTGTATTTCACCTGCCTAGATATGAAAATTGTGATTGACGGATTTTAAATAGTTTTTTTGTTGGAATATATTTCTATGGAAACAGCCATTTGAGGGATACACATTTCGATGTGCAATTGCGCCATTTCACCAATAGATGTCACTAAAGTCACGCAACGCGAGCCGGCGCTGTTGCGGAGCGTCAGTGTATAACTAGAGAGCATTCCTGAACACCGCTCACAGTGGACGCGAGCGACGGCCGCTGTCTTTCTAACCCACGCGTCAAATTCAACACGGCCAGAACTGAGCAACCGGACCCGTGTATTTCCACCGAGCACTTTGGATTTCACTGTAAACCACCTAAATAAGCCAACGAAACCAAAATCAGCCCGCTTCGAGACCTCAGCAGCGATGTCGGAGTTTCTGGTGGATCTGCTCGGAGAGCGGCTCGTCAACGGGGAGAAAGCCGAGGTAGATGTTCACGCGCTGGGCAGCAAGCTGTCCCTGCTCGGGCTCTACTTTGGCTGCAGCTTAAACGGTCCCTGTAAGCAGTTTAACGCGAGTCTCTGCGAGTTTTATAGCAAGTTCAAGAAAACATCAGAGCACAAGGACAAATTAGAAATCGTCTTCATCTCATCGGATCAGGACCAGAAACAGTGGCAAGACTTCTTGCAGGAAATGACATGGCCGGCGTTGCCTTTTAAAGATAGACACAAAAAGGTAAGAGCCTATAGATGATATAGAAACCCTGTAGATTAGATAAAGATGACAGCGAGTGGAGACCAGCTCAATGATATGTTTGTCTTTCTATGAACAACGAATGGAATAAAAGTATGCTGGTGTACGGCGCGAAATAAATGAAATGAGATTTGAGGTTCAGTGTTGTGACTCTTTGACCTGATCAGATTATATGATAACTGCGTGATCAGTTTTAGCACTACTCTCAAAAACAGGTGTATTAAAATTGCATTTTGATCAAGGATCGAATATCTCTATATTTTTTTCAGCAAATTTGCGTTTAAAACAAAGCTTAATTAATCTTGTTTTAAGATAGCCAAGACATATATTTCTTGCATTTAAAGTAAAAAACATCACACTAATGTTTTTGTATTCCTTAACTCTACAAATCTTGGCAGTTTTATATAATTTTGGCAGCTGTTTTTATACTAAAAGGGATTTTGGGGTTTTGCAAGTGGTGGTGGTGAAGAAATAATTTTGAAATATAAAAATAAAAATACGCACACTTTGAATTTTGTTAAATTTAACAGTTTTCTGATTCAGTTGTAATCCTAGAAAATATTAAAGCATCAGTTGTGAGTGGGTGTCCTCTTATTTTGACCCAGAGGCTGTATAAATGTCAACTACTGAACCATAAACAAGCTAAACGCATCCTTTACAAAACACAGTAAACACCATTAATAACCATTACCCCATCAGCTGTCTCAAAATCAGCTGCCTACCTAAATAGCTACTCCAAAATTCAGTCTAGTTAGGCAGCCCACTAGTTCTTGAGACACAGCCAAATTGGAAAAAGCAAAGTTGCTTAGGAAAATGTCAGTCAACATTATAATAGAAAATTTTATAATAACCTGGTTAAATGTAGAAGAATTCTGTTAAAGGAATGCATAACACTGACAGTGTGCTGACAGTATTTTCCTGTACTGTACAGCAAAGTCTGTAGTATTGCTACAACACTATTATGCTATATCTACATGATTTATATCAAAGTTCTTGTTTTTATCACTTTATACTTTAACAATGAATTAAAATAATAATTATTTGCTGCAGCTTTTCTTATTTTATGTAGGTATTTCATTATTGAAAGCACATTTGTTCTTGAAATTTTTAGCAGGTCTGTTTTGTGTCATTTATTAAAAACAAACCTGGAAATTATTACTGCGTCTCAAAGCACTTTTAATTGAGCTATTCTTCTGTTTATAGAAATGAGATCTTGTGGTTGTAAATATTTCAGGTTTACAGCTCTGGTATACAGGTAATTAGAAATAACCTTCGTTAAATGTGGAATACCGTCAAAAATGTTAAATAATTAATCCTGATTGTTATTCTAAACGCAGACTCAGCGTTGCATAAATTGCACTGCAAACACTAGGGAGAGTCGAGTGTTATTTTGTCTAGCCGATTAACTTAACACTTGGGTGTACCACCCAGTCATTAGTTTGGTATTTTACTGCAGTATTGTTCCGTGGGTTTGCATGTTTGTTTTAGCGTATAATTCTTTAGTGGATAATTTGGTTCATGCTCAGATTTGCCCCTTTATGCTGGTATCCATTTTGGTCCACCGCATCGGCCCCACCTCCTGCAGCATGCCTTGGCACGTCTCTTCGACAAGCAGGTGATGGATGTTTAATGGCTGGTACTGTTTTACAATGACATCATTGGCAGCAATATAAATATTTAAGATAAAATCGGCATCTGCCACTGTGCAAAAAGCAGAACGCATTGCATGCAGTGTTGTTGCTTTTATAGAGCCAGGGAATGAGAAATTGTGTTTGTGTGATAGGAAGAGAATAAAGCAGGCAGATTTAGGCGTGCTTGGCTTGGATTCTATGTTGCATTTAACATGACTGTTTTATTGCAAACCTAACTCCTTTTCAGTGCGTAAAATGCGTTTATTACTTTTATGAAAATTAATTTTGAAATAATGTTTAGGAACAATTATTTGTTGTAGGCCAAAGCTATTCATTGTCAATACAGCTGTGCTCACAATTATGATCTCATGCCTGTATTGTTTTTCTCTTTATCCCACAATGCATTTAGCCATTCAGTGTTTAGTTTCTACTCTTTTCTCAAATATCTATTCTTGTACTTTTATGGTTCTTTTGTGATAAGCTGCAGGTTTTTATTTGTAAGTTACCTTGAGTAAAAGCCAATTGTGATGATGTAATTTATTCTTACATTATTTAAATAAATATTGTTTAAGTCATTTATTAATAAATTTGTATGAATATTTTTTTTTTTTGATATTTTTGCCCATCATCTCTCATAGCTGAAATATCATGGCTTCTTCCACCATTTTAGCAACATGTTTACATGTCAAAACGCTATCACCATTGGCAGGATAAGATAAGCCATAATGCAATATTAAGCCATAAATTAATATCAACTTGAGGCTTATTTGCCCTTGATGGGAGATGTAAATGACCCGGGCTGGGCTAGATAAGAATGTGTGTCTTAACATCTCGCGTCCCGCAGAGAGTCAGGCTTTAAAGATCTTAACCAGCTAATGTCATGTTCCTATTTGCAGTCTCAGCATGAGGAGGAATCGTCTTTCCTCTCTTTATGAGAGTGTGAATATAGTGCGACTGTTGTATTTATGTTCTTGTAAGGCATTAATGGGGGTGTGATGTTGGCCTGCTGCACAGCTAAGCTGGGGTTGTTGTGCAGCAGCAGGGTGTTAAGTGGCTCATTTTCCCAGGGGCAGAATAGAGGTGGTTCTGTGTCACTGGAGGATAAGTTAGACCTTGTTCTTCTTACTCGTCTCATTCAATCTGCTGTGTCACCCGCATTCTGTCTTTCTCTCTCACTCCACTCTGTGTGTTCTGCTGTTCATCAGCCAGAGATCCGCTTTACTCATGCAGAGATAAGCCCTCTGCACCACAACAAAATCCCAAACCATTTTAAAATTCTCTTTCAGCTTGCCGCAGGAAATGCCATTCATAGGTGATTTGCTGTAATTTATTGTACTGATAAATGTACTTAGTTTTGTGGTGCATGACTCAAGTTATTAAAAAAAGTTTTCCTACTCTGGGCAGAATTTGTTTACGAAATTTTTACGATCCAGTGAAATTCGAATTGAAAATTAAGTGTCCCCGCCTTACATCATACAACATGAAAAATTCATGTCACAAGAAAATGATGCATGTTTTATTGACTAGGCCACGGTTTCAGCCTCAACAGGGTCACACAGCCAGTGAAACATGCCATTATTTTGCCATTTTTTCAGTCGTGTCTATTCATGAAAAGGCTCGGAAGACTTGTGACCTTTATATTTTGTTAATTCAGCCTCTTTCAGTGTGTCTCTGTGTGTGTAAGAGAGAGAGGTTGTAGATGTATGTGTACAGTATGTGGAGTTGTATTTGGTACTGGGCGTCTGCAAGGTATCAAGAGACAGTCTGTGTTGGCACTGCCTTACAAAGACACTTGCATCAGCCAGAGTGGAGAAAGCTGCTCATAAATCAGATACAGGCTCTGTCCAGTTACTGCCAAAGCTCAGACCCACCAACATCATAAAATAAACGTCTTCAGAATCTCACATCCAAGAGAAAGCGGAGCAGATCTTCTGTTGGCCCGAGGAGCTTTGCTGTGCCACCCATCTCTGCAGATTTGGGCGACAGCTGCTCCGAGCTTTTCAGATTGCTAAGGGCGGCTGTTGTCAGGGTGTCAGTGATCTGATGAAAAACTGGGCAATTCGCGCTCATCACACATTCTAGAGCCCTGCCCCACCGCTCAGCTTTGATTTCAGTGCTGGCGGCTAGAAAAAGACCTTATCTGCAGGTGATTATACAGACTTCCATATGAGTGAACGGTACATTCGGCTGTGTGAGACGAACACAGATTTTCTGTGCTGAGTGACACTATTGGCTGATAATGTTGCTTGCTGGGAAGTGCTGAGTTCAGGCTAATTTGGATTGACCTGTAAATAACCAGCCAAAATTCCAGATTCATGTGAATTCAGATCATGCCAGAAAAATAGTTAACAGATTTATTTTTTTACTACATCATCTTATTTAAAATCTTTAATTTGCATAGATTTAATAACACTTTTGTAGTGTTTCTTTTTGTTATCTTAGGTTTCTTGCACTACAGCACCCCAAATTTAAAGTTTTTAAAAAATGTTTAAATTCTGTAAAATGCCAAACCTGTGTCTTACTTGTGTGAAGCAGAAAATATGACATTTTAAAATATGTTTATACAGTTCTTTTCCACACAGTGAATTTTAGAACTGTTGAGGTCTAAAATGAAGCTATATAGCTTCTAAAGTCTTACAGTAGCTTTGTCTAAGACACAGACCAAAATGTAAATCATTTTCACTAGAAACTGAGCTCAGTGGATTCAACTGCAGGTCTGTTCATAAGATGAAGCGATAATTTTTTTTGTGGTGGGGTGTCGGAGGTCATACGGGTTTGGGATGAAGGAAAGCTGCATAATATGATCAAATATTAAATGACCATTTCCTCAGAATCAGACAGTTTTTTTGTCACTGTAACTTTAAGACACCTCTGTTATGATTGGCTAACCTTTGCATGTCAAGCTTATGCTGCGTAGTTCATCTGCCCTCCATTTGAATAACTGAGTACTAAACACACACTAATGTGTAAATGTGGGCGGTCTTATGTTAATGTGCTCATTGTGATGTCACAACCATAACGTTAGCATGTTTTTCATTAACTGGTGCTAGTGGCCTGTGGATAACTTTGTGTTGTGCATGTAAGAATCTGTCCACATTGTGCATCAAGCTCTTCAAAAGACCAAGGAAAATCCTGTTTTCCACAACGTGTCCCCTTAAGCTATAGTTGCGGTTACAAGCCAGGAATTGTCTGTGTCTGTGACCCCACTGCAGCTACATATGCTTGCAATTGTTTGCAAAATGTGACAAGAGAGATTATGGAAGGAATGTGGGCATACAGTTGCTAAAGAGATCCTACAGCAAGGCTCTGCACGGCTTTATAAACACTCCACTTGCCAAATTTAACTCCTTATTTCACACTACACTTGCACCTCCTTTCAGAACCCGTTGTGTGTCTTTCAGCAGACACACTGTGATGTTGTGAATGGTGACAATAGGAGTGTGGATGTGTTAAATCCTAGCGGAGAACAGACTTCTTAGGTTTTCAGTTACCTATTGAGAATAGATTGAAATGGGCAGAAAGGAAAGCCAGTAGAAAAGGCTTAATCTCGCTCGCTTTCTGTGGGACTCTAGACCGCTCTGTTCCCAAAAGTCTGTGGAGGGAAAATAACACAATAGCCGTTGGGAAGTGACCCTGGACAAATCCGTCGTCCAGATACAAGTTTTGGGTGATAGCGGTACTGTAGCTGGACTGCTAAAGGCTTTTCTCTTTGTTTATTCAGTCCATTTATCACACTGTCAAGTCAATAGAAAAGAATAGGGAAAGAAGTTCACAGAAACTTGCAGGTCAGGTTCATAGACTTTTTCTTCACCGCAGCAGCTGCATTAGCATCATATTAACATTCAGAATGATTTAATAGTCCAAATGTGATACTGCGCCTGCAGTCTCTAAATAACATTAACTCGTTCCAAGAACGTTCAGTCTATGGTTAGATTATTTCATAAACAGGGCTAAGGCCAGAAACATACTTTATGCAAGTACTCGTACGCAGATTTGAGTGTTTGGCCAATGTGTTTTAGGTCTGTGGTCCCATTGTACATACTTAGTGTGCGTTTTTGCACACTATTGTGGCAGTAACAAACTTCAGTGATCAAGGGAATGATAGAATTACCTTGAAATGCCTGGGCCATTGGACTGGTGTTCTGGTAGCTAGTAGGGCTGGGCGGTATGACCAAAATTTTATTTCACGGTATGAGAAATTTTATTTTACGGTAACGATATCTTTCAC
>JAZGTJ010018591.1:0-11357 GCA_036877575.1 Botia almorhae | reverse complement strand
GGTGCCGTGTATCAGGATGATAATGCACCAATACACACAGCAAGACTGGTGACAGAGTGGTTTGATGAACATGAAAGTGAAGATGACCATCTCCCATGGCCTGCAGTCACCAGATCTAAATATTATTGAGCCACTTTGGGGTATTTTAAAGGAGCAAGTCAGGAAACGTTTTCCTCCACCAGCATCACGTAGTGACCTGGCCACTATTCTGCAAGAAGAATGGCTCAAAATCCCTCTGGCCACTGTGCAGGACTTGTATCTGTCATTCCCAAGACAAATTGATGCTGTATTGGCTGCAAAAGGAGGCCCTACACCATACTAATGAATTATTGTGGTCTAAAATCAGGCGTTTCAGTTTCATTGTCCAACCCCTGTAATGCATTTATTATTTTCAAACTATGCAACAACAAAAAAAACAATATGACCAATACTATGTTGGGGTTCATAAACATGACTTATTTTATGTAATTAACCAGTGTCAGTTACAATGTGTTTTGTACAGTAAGTTATTGGTCAGTTATAAAACCACTGACATTCAAGGGGTGCTTGGAAACCAAAGAAAAGCCTGTCGAACTTTCCAGAATAAACTTAAACATCACAGCAAATCATCAGAAAAAAGGAGCCTATATCAAATGTATTGGATGGCCCCTTAGTGGTCAATGTAATATCTGGGTCTAGGTGCATTCCAGAAAGCCTGGTAAGAAACATTTGTCATCTTAACCAAAGCAAATGCCTGTATAAAACAAAGTAATTTTAGTTTAAATTATTATAATAGGATATGTTCATTGGGTTGAGGTCAGGACTCTGTGTTCCGGCCAGTCAAGTTCTTCCACACCAAACTCGCTCATCCATGTCTTTATGGACCTTGCTTTCTGCACTGGTGCGCAGTCATGTTGGAACAGAAAGGGGCCATCCCCAAACTGTTCCCACAAAGTTGGGAGCATGGAATTCTCATGGAATTGAGACGCTTTAGTTTAACATTTTAACATTAGTTTAACACAGTTTAACATTACATTTGTTTGACTGCCTTTTGTTTCTATGAGATGAGTTTTGGACAAATAACTTTTTAAATAAGTCTTTATTCATTTAACATCAGGCTTTAAGGTTAAAATGCATATTAATATTTGAGAGAAAATGTATGTTTTAGCTGCTGTAACTATACATGCTGCCATGTTCAGTGTAGTCTTTTATACAGATGTGTTTACATTGAAACTTGTCATTTTAATGACTAAATACGCTCGAAATGGTAACAAAAAGTATCGTTTTGCTTCAGAAGGCATTTATTAATCTCCTGGTGTTGTATGTATTACTTATGGATGTGCTTTTTGGACCTTTAAAATCTCAGTCTCTGTTCACTGCCATTATAAAGCTGGGAAGAGCCAGGATATTGTTTAATATAACGATTTGTCCGGCTAAAAAAAGGTCATATTCCCCTAGGATGCCTTTAAGGGGAGTAATTTATGGGCAAATGTTTATTTTGGGATGCAGTATTTTAATGAATAAACCTTTTAAACAACTTTATGCTCATGGGCTTGATTTCCAAGAAAAACTCAGTGATGAAACATACCTTAAATGCACTGCAAGCTGCAGGTGTTACTGCTAAACCACTCATTATGCAGCATTATTGCGGTTTTATTATACTGTTAAAACATGTTAAAATCACCACTGTAATAGTTTAACTGTTTAATCTAACAGTCTATACACATTTGCATTGTAAAAGGTGGTTACATAAGGTATTATCGTTTTACCTTAGATAATCCCTGAAAATTATTTTCACTGATGTGATGTAATATAGTCAGGATTATTCTTAATTAAATATTTTTGATTTGAAAACAACAAAACCCTGAGATTAGTCATTACTGCGTAAAGCACAAGTGTATTTTTACAGCGTGTTAAAGTTTACAAAATTTCTGATTGTTTTAATCTCACAAGCTCTGCTGTCTACATGGCAAACTTTAAAATGCCTGATTACTGTAGCAGTGGTTAGTGATTTGATACAACTCCTGTGGTGGAAAAAACCTTTGCCTCAAGTATGTGTTTTCACAAGCTCATCCTAAACCCTACACCAAGCTAAATATAAGCACACATATACAGCACGTTTCCCATATAGGCACAATCTTATACAAACCTATTACTGAAAGGTAGCACGTTTTAACTAGATTTTTATATTTCATTGATAAATGGGATATTTGTCGTTTCAAAAGTCACTGTCGTGATGCCATATTGTAGGATGGTGTAGGTGGTTACCAGGGCACTGTCATAGTTACAAATGTGCCTTAGAGGTTTATAGCATGTTTCTACATGATGGCTAGGGAGTTCTGGGAGGTTGCTTATTGTTAGGTAGGACTCAGGTTTCTGCTTCAAGTAATGTTTGGTAATATTACAAGATTATTATATAACAGATATACTAACATACACATTTACAGCTCTTTAGTAGCAAACATAAGTCTGAGAAGTAATATATTCAGCATATGTTGTTTCTGCAAACAACCAAATATTTGGTTATGGCTCTGTTACACCATACATACATAGAAGACTTAACAGATATCAAACCGATGCTTAAGCCACTTACTGAGGTTAGATACTTAAATACTAAATGCAAAGAAAAGTCAGTGTTGAGTAAAACGGATTGCTTTTGAAGGAACAAAACAAACAAGTGACTTTTACTTGGTGATAATAAGTCTTGCACTTTATTTAGATTTGACTTTCTAATTACCATCTCTGTGTGCCAGCAATTAAATATACAATAAACAGTACATAGTAACTGAAAAACAAGACATGCCAAACTAGATTCCTTGAGTGGTTGGTAATTCAGTTAAGTGCCAAAACTGGTGAGGCAGGTAACAACAGGTTCAGGTTTTTCTCAGCAGGTGAAGGCTAATCTGTATTTGCCAATGTATCTGCTAAAATTCTCAGCGTGTCTTTCTAACGCCTGTTTCATGCATACTTTGTTTGCAATAGGTATACAGTACGCATTGCAGCAGCATGAGCCATTGTACTTTGACATATAACGCACTTGCATTCCACAGCTTCTGTGCACCTCAGACTCAGGCTTAGTTAAATAAACATTAAATTCATAAATTTTTTAAACGTTATGCACGTTATTTTCATCATCTTTGTTTAAAGTTTAGTGAAAATCATAGCATTTTGACAATTTATTTTTGCAACTCCAAAGTGTTTTTTGCTTTATCCTGGAATTAAATAAAATGACTGAAAATTTGTTGTGTACTTTATGCGTTTGCGGTAAATTTATTATATTTTAATGTCAATTTGTGTTCATTTTGAGCCCCGCAACTCACTGGAAATGTCGACAGACTATGCAGTGCATACTTACTGCAAACGGAGTGTGAAAAAGAATGCTGTCAGGGTTGTTCGAAAACAAGGCCTCTATAGTGGGAACATGGTTTCAACGCGCCCCCTTGCGGACAATAAACACTCAACGGATACATCATTTGTAAAACTCAATTAAAACGTGTACAAGATTTTACCTCTTAACATACAACTGATAAAAAACAGTTCATATCACAACGTTTAAGCAAGCTAAGTCACAGTGCGTAAATTGAGGCAATGGCTGGCCACAAATCATCTATTTAATTGAATTGAAGTGCTTCTTATGAACGAATGAAGGTTACCATTTAACTGACAGATTTCTGCCCAATACAATCATTACAATACATGTTCGAAAGGACTTACAGAACTGTTATAACTAAAATGATTACTTTATCAAACTAAAGTTTTATCTAGAATTTGAAACAGTCCAAAGTTATGATCATTTCAGTTTTATAGATTAGCAACAATTTTGCTTGCAGGCCCTGAGTGTTTATAACAAAGAGAACATTTAGAAACACTATAAGGAATAATATAGATCACCTTTATAATATCTTAAAAGTATATTTAATTTAAGATTATTAATTCAAAAATGACTACACTTTCAACCATGTACATCAACCATGAGAATTTTACTGGCAGGGTCTGTTTCGCTTTCTGGTATATTTTATCACTATGCATTTAAAAACAGGTTTAGCCACACCGTCAGACATGTTACTATATGCTAATAATTTACACATGGCAGAAGTTTTATTCTGTTTTACAAGCAATCACAGGAGTTTAATTTACAAATTATGTAGCTCATGCTGAGTGTTGTTGACTCACAAGTCTTCTTTAGAAATGGCTGGTGTCACAACATAATGCAACTAGATGCAGTTTTATAGGCATGTATCTCTCTCTGCCACGTTATAACAGAAAATAAAACAAAAAGCCCATGGCAGAAAAATGTCAATTTGTTAAATTAGCTGTTTAAATAACTGACACCATTTCTGCATCATTCTTGTCTTTAAAATGAACAAACCTGAAAGATTGTCAAATGGACGTCTTGCATTTGAGGGTCATTTTGCCTCATTTTAAAGGTCAAAGAAAGGGGCATCAATAACGCATAAATCATATTGTATAGTATAATAGTATATAATATATATATATAGTAGTATTATAATATAATATATATTATAATATAATATAAGTATTATATTATAACAGTATATAATAGTATAAAAACAAAGACAGTGTAACGGTAAGTCAGATTCATGTTAGTATAATCAAACAGGAGGGTTTGTTGAACAATATGAAAATAAGAACTGTTGGCAGGTGAGATGATGATAGTGATTGATGTTGACTCATTTACCAGGTTCGGAATGGCTGGTTTCTTGAGACGAATACAGGTAAGTTGACAGAACAATGACGCTGGAACACACAGGGAAGCCAGGGGAGATTGCAGAGCGTGGAGACATGGAATCAGGTAAGTAACTTGGCTTGCGTTTGAGTCCTTTTCCATAACGGAGTCCAGACAACATGACTGTGTGCAGCGTGTGTTCTTATAGTGTCTAGTAATAAGCATGATGATGATCAGGTGCGTGTGATTAGAATTTGGGTAATTGGGGGCGGAGCCTGGTGTTTCCGTGACAGACATGCCATTCTGAGATCAAAAAACACAAGTGTCCTTTACCAAGATACATCTAAAAGCTCAACACAAAAGACAGACTGACACTCTTACATCATCCATCCATCCAGGAAATGTGAGGAAAACAATGAAGCAAAAATCATAAGCAATAACATCTGCCGGGTAGTTACACTTTTACCAAGATTCCAGCATTTCGTTGCTTGATAGAGGCTGTGTACCTGTAGGGAGACTGGAGAAAGGGTTAGTAGGGTGTTTTTTTAAAATAAAATTATTTATACGTGTGTCAGGTATTTATGAAAGAGGCAGGTTTTTAGCTGTTTCTTGAAGGTAGTGAGGGATGCAGCAGACTAAACAGAGTTTGGAAGATCATTCCACCAGCATGATGAAGATGAACCTGCGAGCAAGTGATTTTGTGCTTTTAGAGGTGGGTATAACAAGGCGACATTCATTTGATGACCGTAGGGATCTGAAAGGGGTGTAGATGTGTATGAGTTTGTTAAGGTAAGTTGGTGCAGAGCCAGTGATGGTTTTTTATGTGAGGATTAAAGATTTGAATTTGATGGCAGAGGGGGAATCAAGGAATATTGCTGCCATAGAGGATTTGGGATGAGTGTTTGCTTCATATTTTATGAACAGAGCAAAGGTTAAACAAAGAAAATAAATATAAGGGTACTCTAAATTAAATATAATTATAAGTTATAATTATAATTATAAATATAATGTACTTTTAAAAGTACATTTGTTGTGTAGACTACAGTATATTTTAAGCACCTAATAATATTTTATACAGGTAATGATGCATTTTTTAAGTGCATATATTGTGTTAGTGACAATGACCTAAACAGGTAGCCAAGAATGTTAAACATGAATTTCTTGATTTTATTTTTAAGACATTACATTTCACTTATTATTTTCACTTATTACATATTCTTAGCATTTTCAGTCTCTATATTCTCTTAAAATCTGGGGACAGGTTATTCTATACATTAAATGTTTGCATATTCCATTTTCTGAGTGGTGTCTGAACACACACACACACAAGAAAAAACTAATTTTTATAAAATGAGAAATAAGTGACATGTTTCAACCAGAATGAGTAAAGTACAAGAGGCAGCTGTCTTTTCATACCTCCATATGTTAAGTCAAGTAAGGCCTCAAAACAATTGAAAAAAATCAACCAATAAAGTACACTTCATTAATTGCACAGATAATGAAACAACTCACTAAAACCAGTTTAGTCAAACCACCCAACTGACAATTATCTAGGATCTCTATATATGAAAATGATCTCATGTATAGTTTCAAATTACAACAATTCTCAACTAGAGAGATTTGAGGCTTTCTAGTAAAAGTTTGAGGAATAATCACAAATTTTCAAAGGCAATGATCCACATATGAATAAAGGTCTATACATCTTAAAACTCAACCTGCATGGTGATAAAGATGAAACATTACTTACTTAATTACTGCCAAAATATGCAGGTTGACAATGACTGAAACACAAGATGCAGAACACAGTGTATATGTATATAAAGTAAAAAATGTTTCTCTTTACTATTCAAAAATGCTGTTTCTTTTAAACCCTTATTTAACAAATAAAAAACAATACAGTAATCTATTACAAACCACAGGACTAGGCATAAAATAAATTACCTACATAATAAACAATAATCAATAAATACAATTAAAGTGCTGTACATAGAAATGTATACATGTATAACAATTTCTGTTGTATATTTTTTACACATTACCTTAAAATATTGCTACAGGAAAATGTTTTGGGAAAGAAAAATCCACATGGTGGAAATCAAACGGAAAATAGTTTATATTTGACTAATTCCTTAAGTTTATTTCATTTTAAGGAATTCTGCATCCCTGACACAAATGGAGAATTACTTTCCTAAGAGGTTGATCTAAAACAATAATTTCAACACACACAGAGAAAATGTATGTAGGCAAAAGGTAATATCCTACAGGTCAGCTGGATACGGGTCAGAAGGATGCATTTTAAAATGTCTTCACCATTAACACCAAATTAAAATAAATTAAAATAATTTAAGAGGCATTTTAAGATCACATTGAGCTGTGGAAGCATGTCTTTGCATTTCTGACTCAAAATTGCTAAGATGTCTGTAATCAACAGTGTCACGAATCCAAATTCTGTTTAGAAACTGTCAAATAATCGAATTTCTCTTGCACAGAGAAATAAACTCAAACTCTGCTACTCTATGTATTAGAAAGATTAAACTCTAAATGAATTTTCTGCTGACTACTATTTTTAAATCTGCATTTGGAATCTGGAAACAAAACAAAATTTTCCACGTACTGTATCTGTCAATCTGGATACACACAAAATATTTGCTAATATTCACATACACACACAGAACGCACTGACGATTTTCTCCACCAGACCAGTGTATGTGAGATTTTTAGTGCTGTACTTCTGTAATCTTAATAAAAGTCTTTGTCTTTGTCGTATCAAAAGAGTGTCCAAACATCCCACTCACAGTCTACCCAGTAGGCATTGCTTCACTCTGGTCAGTTGTCTGCCAAATATTTACCTGTAAAATACAAAAAAAACAACCTCAAACAAAGACAGAAAACTAAACAAAGACTTTGTTTCTTTCAACTGAACAAACACATTTAATAGACATTGTTTTACAGACATACCTGCAAAAAACCTTTTTTTAACCAGGGAGAGTCTGTAGCCGGACCCTACAAGCTGGAAATCACAGCCAGACAGAGTGCTGCCCTCACTAGTGAACTGTACAGCGAGTTGCGATGGTTTGCTGGGTCCCTCAGCTAACTGAAAGCGAGCTAGGAGAGCACCCACCCCTGAGATGAGACACAAAATGGCATTTAATTTCAGCTTTATGTGCCACTAAACCCTGGGTTAGTAGTAACTTCCTTTCAAAATGATAAGTGTGAAACATTGCCTAACACAAAGAAAAAAATGCCCAAAACCTTCTTGCCATACAGCACATTTACAACACATCAGCCTTATTCTGCCCACCACTAGTGCCAGCAAGAGCTTACATAAGCAAAGATGCAAAGCTGTTAAAGGACTGAATCATTTGTTATCTAAAGAACATTTACCTCTGTTTTCAGACCTCTGTGAGAGCTCTGGGATCTTCCATGTTATTTTCTGTGCCTCTGGGTTCCTTAAAGGCAATACACAGACAAACATCATAACACTTAAATACACTGCTGTTATAACAATTTGGAACATAATGATCATGCCAGATCCTACCAGGTAGCAGGTGGAAGCATGGCTTGAAGTTTGTTTACTCCACCATCTACAGCTGCCATGAAGTGGATGTTGGTGAGAGGTGTGGGGGAGGGCATGGCCTCTGTGTTGTATTTATAATCTATCCTGAGGTCTGTGCAGCTGGCATCACCACGCCAACTCACTGCTAGATTCAGCGGTGTGGACTGGATCCCTTGAACTGACACCTAGAAGGATAAGTCCTAAATATCACACACTACTACTGATATGACTGACTTTGGTAATTTTATAATGCTTCCACAAATACAATTTCAGATTTAGATTTCTACTGATGCATTGACATTCCTGAGGGTATTATCCAGATTATGCAAATTTATCCAGAATTTGGTCATATTCGAATTATTTATGCACAATAAAAATGTATTAAACCGATTAAGGCACAATTTTGGTTACAATTAAACCAAATAAGACTGTTGCCATATGCCTACATTAAATGGAATTCTTGGTCATATAAACACTTTATTTTAAATATTTCATGTAACAAAACGGGTTTTTATACTTGCATGTGCCCATGACATGAATGTGAATTAACAAACTGATTATATTACTATGCAGAATTTTAAAAAGTGGCATAAAAAACAACACGCAATCTCTAAGCAAGTTTTCTCTTAGCAGAAAAAACATTTTTAGACAGAGTAACAAATAAACAAGAATATTAGCTGTGACAGCATGGAAAGCTGTTTTCTGGGTAAAGACAGAGCCAGAAATTATGTGCATACACTTGGTTACTGACATAACTATTAGCAGGCTGAAATAATTCTTTCACAAAAATGTGAAACAAAGGATTTTATGTGAATGCATTCACTACAATGCATCAGTTTTTTTTAACTCCACCTAACGATTCTGAAGGAATTCTCACCTGGTACTTGAGCATGTCCACATTGTAATAAGTGGCCTGTGGCCTCTGCTCAGACACTTTCTTCAAGTGACTCATCAAACTTGGCATGTTCACCCAAAACTCCTTTGAGTCACCTGTAGGTGGTGTGGTGTCACTGCAAGAAACATTTCCAGTTCAAATACAAGTTTCTAAAAACACTTAGTCTGTTTTAAAACAAGATGTATTTAAATTATGTGCAAGTGCAAAAGTTCTAAATTATGTTAAGCTGTTGTTCGGTAGTTGTTTATTGGCCCAACCCAGAAGAGACCCCAGTTGTTACGATATTCTGATCCTTATAAAAGGCTCACATCCTCCTTAAAACATATTTCTGTTTTTTCAGTTCAGTAAGCCTGAAAAAGCTAAACTTGTCCAACATGTCACACAAAGATTTTTTTAAAGTGGGTTAACTTACAAATGTTTTGAGAATCTGACCAAATCATTAAAAACAATCCAACCCTACAGACCATCCGTGACAAAGAATGCCACAAACTCGCAAAGCTGTTGTCTGTTCATCCTCACAAATTACCTTTTTGAGCAGAATCTTTGAAAATAAACAGATGCTTTCTGACCAATGACATCTGCCAAATGAATAAATGTAAATGTACATTTTGGTCTGTTTGGAAATGCTATAAGAAATTGCAACATTTTAGTCCCTGTTTCCAACAAAACAATCTACAGGTCTGCAGACTGGACATTAGTACAGTGGGTGTTTATTTTACCAGCACAGAAGCTGTGGGTTGGGAAGAACCTGCTCCAAATGACTGTACTGGCTGATGGTGAAGGTCAGCACTGGTGGACTGGGATGGCTGGAGAAGTGTCTGGTGATCCCTGCTGGGAAAGAGAGCACCATCTCGCCAGTTACCTTCACCAAACACCTACAACACAGAGAGAATGAGAATTTTAGAAGAAGTGAATTTATAAGATAATGTAATTTGAAACTGTCAGAATTCTCAGAATACCATTTAACTGTTGTATGTCCCCAGTACTTAGTATGTCCCCAGTATGTCCCCAGTACTGATATGATTAACAGGTGATCTCGCTGATCTTAGTCACATTATTTGATAAATTTATCTGTTTATTGTCTAAGACAATTGCAAATTGCATATCATTTGCATGTACCTATTTATCAGTATCACTTTTTAAATAGCATTAAATAAACAAATTTCACCTTAATTTTGATATTAATATTTAAAATTAAACAGATCTTTTACTGTTAAAAATAAAGCTTTGTCCTTTCTGACATCATATTTTAGCAAGTGACATCAACGTTTTTGGCCAAATGGTGTAAATAAATATAGGTTTCTTTTAATATTAGCACTGTTTCTTTTTAATATTAGCAAGCTCACTATTTCAATTTCAACTCTGTTATAGAAGAAAATCATAGGTATTATTATTTTTATATCAAAATACTGGTGTTGTACAAAACTCAAGAATACAAACTGTAAATAATATGGTGTGGTTGTTATTAAAAAGTTGTTATTAGATTTTCACATTGCTTCCCTTAAAAATTCTCTTAATTCAATTCAATTAGGAGGTTGAATTATTAGGAAAAAAATTTAAAAGCTCAGCAGTTATAGGAAATAGTAAAAAAAATAGATTGCTGACATTTTCTAGCATAAATGTCATCACTTTGTGAGAATGACCCCTTTTTATGGCTAAATACTTTGGACAAGTGTCAAGTGTATTTCGTGCCAGGGCTGTGCAATTAATAGTAATCGATTTTTGGCTTCCAACAATAACAAAATCAAAATACGTTTATTGTACCAAATTCCATTTCACAAGGGTTCTCTCATTTCCTCTTGTTATATATCTATTTTTTACATTTGTTTTATTTGTTTTTCAGTTTAATTCATTTTTAAAGACTTTATATTTGTTTGCTTTTTTAATTCAATAAATACATGTTGTTTTTAAAGTCAGTGAGTAATCGTGTTAAATAGTTGTGCTTGCAATATTGGGCAAAATAATCGTGATTATTAGTGTCAGTAGCCCAGATCCTGACACATCTTTCTCTAAATAACTGTTGACAGAACTAGGCATTGACCATATGGATGACTCTTAATATCAACATCGTCTTGGTTACATATGTAACCCCCGTTCCCTGAAGGAGGGAACGGAGACGTTACGTCAACTGACTGACGTATGGGGTCTTGCTTGAGAGCCCTATCATCTTCGCGTAGTAAAAAATCGCACCAATGAGCATCGGCCCGAGAGGAGAGAGCCAATGAGCATTTGGGCAAAGC
>JAZGTJ010018589.1:0-11360 GCA_036877575.1 Botia almorhae | reverse complement strand
CACACACACACACACACACACACCCCTCTTTCTTTCTCTCTTGTCTGTTTTGTTTCTTCTCTCTCCTACAATGAGCCGATGTTCTTCCCTTTATATTTAATTCTTGTTTTACAGCCTCACTTGTTCCTGGTTATTTTGCTGCTGTTCCCCAAACTAACATCAGTACAAAAACACAAACGTTTATAATAAGATTTATACTCAAATGTTTTACTGTTAGTTCTGTTTCCTAGGACATCAAGCTCTTTTATCTCACAAGATCAGGGAAAAATCGATTCCTCATGACACGATCTCTTTAACAAAAGCCAAACACATAGATTTCCAGTCCCCTTCCAGGCTCCTTTGAACCATCCATGAGCAGAACCTCTGGAGAGTGCCTGGAATTCTGGTGGGAGATGTTAGGAACGGGCTGGATCGTAAAGACATGGCCTGGGATGGAGAAGTGTGGTTTCGGTCTGATCTCCTGCTAGTTATTTATGGAGAGAATCCATCCAGCTTTTGTTTCGGCTGGCAGTGGTACACTTCAGAGCATTTTAAGGAAGCACAGCAATGCATTCTGGGTATGTGTTGTATGGTTGGCCATTGTAGGATATAAACGAAGCCCTCCCTTTTCTGTACATGTAGGTCAAAGGTGCCATCAAATCCTTCTAATGGTACTGGATGTGTTCATCCACAAATCACAAAACTATTTCTTACCATTGAAAACTTTCTTTTGAAAATTGAAAATGTTCTTTTGTGAGTCCCTCAGACGGACACACAATAGTGCCACATTGTGCTGTGGCTTGTTCAATGACCTACTTTTGGCTTTTTGGCATCAGTTGTTTACATGGTTAAAGTTATTACCCCTTTGGAGGGTACTGGATACTCAATACAGTATGTGCTCAACAAACGTACTAATCTCTCGTCAACAACAGCATGATGTCTCTTGATGAGAAATGTTACATGGGGCTGTGCAGACTTGCACCGCAGGTACGAGATAAATACAGAAGTCTTATGACAGTTTTAAGGATTTTTTATCAGGTTCAGTTATTTATAGATGATGGTTCTATAGTAAAATAACTTTAATACTGTATTGCTGTATAAAATAATGCCAGCTGTATATTAATGACTCCTGTGTTTAGTAAACGATGACATTCATAAAAAACAACAATAACAACAATATTAATGACTTAAATAATGTTTAAGTCTTTCCATTAGGTCCCAAAAACGTTATTCTGAAAGTACTAGTAACGTTCAAAACGTCCAGTTTGTTAGGCTTAATGTTACTATTATTGCTTGGTTATAAGAGTCACTCCATCGCTTTTTTCATTCAGTAATTTTAATCTCAGAGTTTGCCGCTTAGCTAAAGCTTAAGATGTCTTTTATCATGCTATAGTTTTAAACACTGTCATTGGGTGGGACGCTGCTACGACACTCCCTGTTGCCTGGTAACACACGCACAATACTGCATCAACACTCTGGAAGCAAACAGGTGACTTCAGCATTTCCACTCACTGTTGACCTCCCAGGAAACACACACACAGATAGATCAGTGTTACACTTAAATCTTTGTCTGTCTTTAGTCTTCTGCATTTTTTACATTGTCACATTTAAAGTAACAGTTTTACCATTTTTGTAACTTAATGGAATAGTTTGGGAAACTTAATGAGAAAAATGTTTCTACAGCCTAACGTTGTTGGCTTGGTGAAATCGAGCTGGGAAAAGAGAAACATGCTATCTGTGTGTTTTGTAAATCTGAGGGACATTAAACGATAACAACTTAATCTGTTTTGTCTTCTTTTCAAAGCACATCTCGTCCTGACAAAGTGTTTAAGTAAAAATTGTTGATGATTTGTGTTCTTATAACGTGTTTGCATGACTATTATCTTTCTCTATAGTAATGTGTCTTCATGTGCAGTGTTTAATGTATAAAGACACGTATGAGATTTGTGGGTTACAGTGAAGTAAGAGATTAGCAGTGAATACGTTTTTAACAATTCTTAAAATTTCTCATTTTATGTTCCGCAGATGCAGCAAAATCACACCGGTTTGGAATGACATGAAGGTGAGAACATAGTGACAAACTCTTGGGTGAACGAACCGTTTAACAGCACAGAATTCAGAGGTGAAGTTTTTAAAAGCAGCTGTCTATGTGGCTACATGTATGCTGAGTTGGACCACCTGACCCATCACACCTGCTGATTAACTGGCTTCCTACACAGACATCTCAGACCATCTGAACAAACAAACCCTTCTCAACCTGCTCGCCAGACCTACACCAGTCTGTAAAAACCAAAACCTGTCCCCTTTCCATCCCTTCTTTCATCAGCACAACAATCATTCATTCATTTATTCATGTATTCATTCGCTCTCTCACTCTAACTCACTCACTCTTTCACTCACTCACTCTGTCACTCAGTCACTCATTCATTCTTGCACTCACACACTCACTCTTTCACTCAGTCACTCACTCATTCTTGCACTCACACCCTCACTCTTTCATTCAGTCACTCACTCTCGCACTCACACACTCACTCTTTCACTCAGCCACTTATTAATTTTTGCACTCACTCTTTCACTTACACACACACTCACTCTTTTACTCAGTCACTCATTCATTCTTGCACTCACACACTCACTCTTTTACTCAGTCACTCATTCATTCTTGCACTCACACACTCACTCTTTCACTCAGTCACTCATTCATTTTTGCACTCACACACTCACTCTTTCACTTACACACTCTTTCACTCAGTCACTCATTCATTCTCGCACTCACTCATTCATTCATGGTGATCCACGTTTCAAGTACAATCACAAATTTCCAGACAAGATTCCGTCTAAAACGTAACCGATTTCCAGGAGGCTGGGATCATACAAAACCTTGTGCAGATGAAAAAATAATCATCTCTGGAATGCACAGCAGCTTCTTCATCCAAATCCAGCGTTTCATTGGGAATGTATCTGGACGGTGAGGAAACATATTCATACTTTGTGTGCAAGACGTTGGTTTGGCACCATCATGCAGTATTATCCCATCTGTGTTTTTTATTAACATTTGGGCCATTATCACAACTTGTGGGACATTGTGCCAGTTGCAGATATTCTGCAGAGTTCCGTGTCTGTTATAACTACAGCTCCAATTACAATTATATCCATGTACTGTGTTTGTATTATCTTGGTATACCCATCCAACGGGGAACGTTCTCAGAACATTCTCTAAAGGTTCTCAAAGTTATACTGCAATCACATTAGTAGAACGCTTTTTAATGTTATGGATATCATGTATATCAAAAATGTTATTTTTGGAGTTGTTAGTGGAGAATTTAAAAAAACATCACAGAATAAAAAATGTTTAAAATACCTTTCAAAATAGCATTTTTAATGTTTGCTACTCATTACAGGAAACATTACAGAAACATTCTCACAAGGTGAAATGGTTAGCTTGGTGCACATTTAAACCATATAACCGGACAGCTTAACACGATAAAGCAGCTTGCAATGAGACAGTTTATCAGTTGTTTAGTTACAGTTATACATCCGTAGTCTTTCATTGGTTGCTGTGCTCCAGTGCCCCTTTCACCTGCCTGCAAGGATGCCCCTTTCACCGGTCAATATGTAGATTTATTTTGCCATTTGTGTATTCCACAATAACCCCCGAACCAAAACAGAGTCTGACATTAGAAGTAGCTGGTGTTTGTACTGCATGTTCCTCGCCTGCAGCAGATGGAAAACCTCTGAGGAACACAGTGAATTTATAAACCACATTTCATTGTTCATCCCCATCTGCTGAGAGGGAGATATAGACAGCGATTCGTATTCTCTCTCTCTCAAGAGAACTTACAGCTTCAAATGAACCTTGTGTACCCAGCTAACAGGGAACGTTCTCAGAAGTGTTCTTTCAGCAATGTTAGTACAATGTTTTACCATTATTTATATATATAAAATCATATATATCACAAAAGTTATTTTTACATTGTTAGTGGAACCTTTTAAAAATTAAAATTTAAAAATGCTCTTTACTCAATCAATAACGTTAATACAATGTCTAAACAACTTTTTGAACGTTCTTAGTACATTAAAAAAAAGTTGTTTTGTTACTTAATGGAAATGTAGAAAAAAGTTCTTAAGAATTTGTAAGCTGGGTAGTTGTGTTTGCACATAAATGATTCCAGCCCTGTTTGTTTAGAGTGTTTTCTTCTGTTTTGTAGTCTGGACATCATTTACGGAGAAGAGCAGAACAATTAAGGCTGTCTGGAATGAAGCATTGTGATGTGACTCTAGAGAGAGTCCACGCTGACAGGTCATCTAAAGGTCAGTTTATATATATATGTACTGTATGACTATATGTGTGTGTGTATGCACAAGTATAGAGTAGATAAAATAAGATAAAATAACTGCATAAAATATAACTAAATCTAAATCATACATTTCAGTTATTTTATACAAACTAATTTTTTGATTTTATTACTTTATACAAACGAATGAAGTTCGTCTGGGTGAATTATAAATAAACATTTGAACTAGACTGACTCGGTGTTACAAATTTACGGAGATGCAAGTGCTGTTCTCTGTGTTGCTTTGATAATACTCCTGAGTACTCAGAATTAGGTCACACACACACACACACACACACACACACACACACCTGGAGTCGTCAAACAAAGCGAGTCTGCCGCTTTAAAAGCATCATGGAAAAATGTGTGTGAATCACAAGAGTTTCCCATTAACCCTCATGCAGCCGCGATTTAAAAAGACAGAGCTGAACTAATAACATGGTGCTGCAGGATATGCGGATAATCCTGCAGATGCATTCATTCAGCAATGCATTAACACAAGCAGAGAGAGTGTCAGATTCTCACTGTTAATATGTTACATGTTATTAAGTTTAATTAGAATTTAATAATGCTCTGTTTCACCCAATATTTGTGCATTATAAGTTTGCTTATATGCGATTGCTTTTAATTATGCTTGACCTCTTTGTCATGTATGAGCTTGTTATCAGGTGTCAGTTTTCTGCGATGGCCCTAGTATGTTTGCTTTGCTGTGCCTAATTCTGTCATGCAACAACCATTATGAACTAGTCTTGTCTGTAAAGACATTTTGGTTGGTCCTCATTTTAAAGACTTGGTTTTAGAAAAATCTCACTCTCAGATCTATTTTTGCTCCAAGACAGTATTGAGATGAAATGGAGAGCAAATGGAGACTCTTTTCTCTGGAGAAAAACATAGATGTGTGTGTGGATCTGCTCCTCTCTGGATGTATCAAAGCAGAAGCTGACTGTCTTTAAGGAACATAAAAAGTGGGTCAGCCTGCTCATGTCGGCATCACCCCTCACCGCGAGTTTGATCCGATCTGCGGTTTCCCTGCTGACCGACACACTTCACTCTGAGCTTGTTCTGTCTGACATGGGACCCTATGGAAAAACTCTTTAAATTAAATCCCTCTTCCTGCCGAGAACGTCTGAGAGCTTTAGTTAAAAACCATTCACCACCTATCAGATGTCACCAGTGATTTCCCAGTTTATGAACCATGTCTTGCCACAGTTTGGCATCGTATTTAGTTCAGTTCAGCTAGATACGTCCCTCGCCAAACCCCAGGACCTTGAATTGGGAATATTTTGCCCTCCACAAACCATCTGAATAATCCATATATAGTTAATGGCTCTTGTTCAAACATATTTCGTGTTGTGGGGAGAAGACAAACTCCTTAGGAATTTCACGACTGCGTTTTTGCTTTCAATGGGTTCAGATGTGGCCAGGCAATAGAGGAAAGCATGTATCTGGTGTGGGGACCATTTAAAGGCAAAGACCGACTGTTATTTGTTCTTATACGAGCTGATCAGAAACCCACAGTGAAGAAAAATCTCTCTTTCAGATCTATTTGTGCTCGACAGCATTGAGATGAAACGAAGAGCAAACAGAGAAAACAAGCAAGCATCATAAAATGTTCAAGTCTCCTGTTGAGTTTTAGGAGACCTTTACTGTCTCAAGCTGTACTTGCATCTTCTAGAGGAACATTGTATCGCTTAGAGGTTGTTGAAAAACCTAAATGAAACCTTTGAGACAAAAGCTCCAATCACAATAATATCCATGTACTGTGTTTGTATTATCTTGGTATACCCAGCTAACAGGGAACGTTCTCAGAACATTCTCTAAAAGTTCTCAAACTTATCAAGAAAGCTCGCGCAATAACATTAGTAGAACGCTTTGTAATGTTATGTATATCATGTACATCAAAAATGTTATTTTTTAAGTTGTTAATGGAGAATTTTTGTTAATGGTGAATGTAACAGAATAAAAAAGGTTCGAATAACAAATGTTTTGAATATTCGTAGTCATGTACTTGCATCTTCTAAAGGAAAATTGTATTGCTTAGAGGTTGCTGAAAAACCTTGAGAAAACCTTGGAGACAACGTTGATACATAAATGAGAAATTCCCGAGACGTCAGTATGAAGAACACGTGGTCGTTTAATGAGATACTGTGTAGTAGGTTTGATTTCATGCTGAATATTCTGTGTTGTAATGGTTGTGTTTTCTAAACCAGACTGAGGTAACGGATCTGCGAGGTCATGAAGACGTTTAATGTCATTGGTTCTCAGCATTTATCTGCATCTGTTATTTAGGCAACACCTGTAAGTTGTTTGGTACAAACAGCTTTATCACATGTTTGTCGCAGGTTATCAGTGAAGATGCCCGATTATAATCAAAACCATGAATACTTAACTTTGGTTTCATATCTTAAAAATGTACAATGATTCCAAGCTGTTTTGACAGTAATGCTGAGGGTCTTTCAGAGAGGAAACAGAGGGACCACAAACTGACGGAAAGATAAGTTCACATTCATGTGTGTGTGTGTGTGTGTGTGTGTGTGCCTCTTTGTTCAACTCCAAACCAAAAACATGTCAGAACACTGTGTTAACAGGCAGGTACTGATGTCTTAACTGCAAGAATGCATGATTTTTAAAACCTTTTAAATATGTGATCTGCATCCACACACACACACACACACACACACAGGTGGTGAATCACTGATTGCACAAAAACAGTCAGATTCTGGTTTTGTTTGGAATAAAAAGAGGAAAAGGCAGCTTACAGGTTAAAAGAGTAACTCTATTGTTCCTCACCACGAGACTTCCCGTCGATAATCAAGTGCTCATGCCAGCTGCTGTTTGTCAGTCTTACACGTCACAAAATGACGTTTTGTCTACACACAGATATTGTAGCATTAATTAGTAAATTTGAAAACTCTGGAAAACACTTATTGGTTATAATGAGTGATGCTCATGGAAAAATGGAAACTGCTTTTAGTCTCTATCAAAGTTTTCTTTGTCTAAACTAAGAAACCTTAGTATTGCACTACAGATTTTGTAAACACCTGGATTCTGTTTCTTGTAAAATGGTCTTATAAACCTCTTAAAAACATCAAACTGCCACAGCAAAAAATGTTTTTCAATTTTACTTTTACAGTAGTTGCGTGGTAATACTGTGTACTGTAATGTATGAGATGGTAATACTTTTTTTAATCTTCTGTGGATGGCACAGGACTATAAAATATTTATTACATTCAGTCCATTTGCAATGATAGGATGTTCTACTTGCCTGTCAAATGATGTAAGCTGCAGTGCTTAAATCGTCTGTACCAGCCTGAGAGAACCGTCTCTCAGAGTATCATGAATGTCTGCCCACGTTCCTCTGGATCTGTTTGTGTGATCCTCAGGTGTTTGGGGGTTTGCCCAGTGTTTGTGTGCCAGCTCTGAGAGTGGGCGATTTCTGAAGTTGAAGTGAAGTTCTGGAGGGTGATGTCGTTGCAGGTGCAACCCAACAGTAAAAAAGGCAAGTGGCAGGTCCAGGTTTCCATTTTCATTCATCAAATGAAAGATAAATACAGACGCAGTTAATAGCTGCTGCAGATGTCCCACAATTTTCCACTTTCTTTTAGTTGAAAACTCTGCGGTTTATCTAATTCAACAGCTTGGAAACACTGCAAATGCAATTGTGAAATATGATCATCGTTTCTCCACAGCTGAGTGTGTAGGACAGTAAAACTATAATAACGTTAATCTGATGACTAATGGGATAATGTACATACTGTACAAGCAAACAGATGTTGATCTGAGTGTAACAGAGTTTTTAGTGATGTGTCACTGCTTTAGAATCAGATGAAAAAATAATATAAACCCACCATGCAGATTGTTCCTGGATTGGGATACGTTTGGTTACATATTTTCATGAATTCACCTAGCAAACATTTTTGTCCAAACCGACTTGCAAATAAGAGAGCATTGAACATTTTACCATAAGAGCCAACAGGAATTTAAATGTCTGATTTTGTTGCCTTGTTGTGCAGTGTTTGGAGCTTTGTGTTGATACATGTCAGTATGTTTTGTGAGTGATGGGTTTTTATGCACCCTAACAAACATTTTAACCAATCACGTGCCCTGTGTGAGCTCTTCTCCATTCTGATTTTCCACAGATTCATTGTACCGACCTGGAGACAATGTGAAGCTGGGATACATGAGAAACGAATCACCAACAGCTCATGAAAAGCTTATGAACAAATGCATCCAATTACTTTAATGCTAATTAGACAGACCACCTAATGATGGCTAATCTGCTGCTTACTGAGTCAGGGGATTATACTCTCTCTCTCTCGCTCTCTCTCTCTCTCTCTCTCGCTCTCTCTTTCTCTTTGCACNACAGACCACCTAATGATGGCTAATCTGCTTCTTACTTAGTCAGGGGATTATACTCTCTCTCTCTCTCTCTCTCTCTCTCTCGCTCTCTCTCTTTCTCTTTGCACTTTTGGCAAATCTACAAATGAGTGAATTTTCAACAAATTCATTATGACTTCCATCCAGATTTTAGTTTTTAGAACAGAATACGTTTTCGAATATGTTGGTTTGTGTTCCACTTTGTTCAGTTATTTTGTTATTTTGCATTCAAACAAAAACTCAAACTAAAAAGTTAAACTTTAGTTGCCCATTTACAATGAACATCTGCTGTGTCAGATGTTTGTGTGTGTGGCTTGTTCACAGTTTGATTAATCTGAGGGCGCTGTATCTGCTCTATTTATGTGCGTCTGGTTATCGTGTGGTGTAATCGGTTTCCTAACGAGCATCTGTGATCAGCTGCTAATGAAAGACTTGTTAGCGCATAATTCTGCTCCTTTAATGAGCTTGATTTGTTTCGCCCCCTCCTGTTAAGCCAAAATATTGATCATCTCATCGGACCCTCTTAGACACAATTCAAGCCAAGACAACGTCTCGTTACATGAGCTCAGATATCTTGAGTAAAATAAATATAATATCTGATAAATATCTGAAGCTAAGCTCAAATCTCCACCCAGTGCTGATATGATACCAGTATATATCTAAAACTGGTACCTGTGGGTGCTTCAAGTGGCTGGGGAGTTTAATTTCCCCAGCCGCTTGAAAGATGCAAATTTGGACCTTTGGCAACCTCCGTAAACAAAGAACTCCACTTGAAAAGGTTGCAAGAACGTTTTTAATGACAGAACGTTTTTAAGCTTTTAGAGAACTTGTAGAGAACATAAGCCAACATTCTGAGAATGTTCCTTAGTAGCTGGGTAAGGAGAGGTAGACTATGACTTTACTAGGTGATCTGACTGGGCGATGAATGAAAGATAAAGGTATGGTAAAGGTTATTTTTGACGTTATAAATCATTAGAAAACCTTAGCAACCATGCAGCAAAGCCCTGGCAACCACATGTAGTCATCTGGCATTGGGGGAAAGCCAAGGCACCACAATACTCTGGTCCTTTCAAACAGTTTGGAACTGAAAGAATGGAACATAACTGATCATTCACCCACTGAAGCTGTGCCGTGGATGATACGGATGTGACAGAAAATCTCTAATGACTTTTCACTGCCGTTTCACGTCCATTTGCAGAGCGATTAAATATACACTGAAAACCCATTTTTATCCGGCAGAAATGTGACATAGCTGTGTGTAAGAGGATCCGTCTGTGGTGACTGTGAAAAGTCTTTCATACTTTAATGACTGAGTCACTGTGTTGCCAATGAGCAGAAGACCCACATGCCCGGGTCTTTAACAGTGTGTGTTTGATTGCTGACAGCTTTACAGCTTATCCGCAGGCTAATGTCAAAACATCTCGGATGGTTGGTTGACCCCAAAAATGCTGCTTTTGTCCATACAGTGAAAGTGATGGGTATAGATGCTGTCAAGCTCCAATAATAATGAAAAAGCAGCATAAAAATTGAACTGAAGTTTTAATAATTGCATGTGTGTTGGTGCAGTGTGTCTTGTTGTCTATGTATATACACAAAGTTTGACAACAATGTGATTTTTTGAGAGCTATTCCACCTTGAGACTGTCTATGGATCTTGCTTTATATACAGCGCATAAACATGCGGCGTACACAAATGCAGAACACACACATGTAGCGCACACACACATACAGCGCACACACATGCAGTGCACACACATACAGCACACACACATACAGCATGCACACGCGCATGCAGTGCGCACACACGCATAAAGCACACATGCATGCAGTGCACACACACAAAGCACACACGCATACAGCACACACATATACAGCACACACAGCAGTTTGGGGCTCAGAGTCGAGGACCCCTGTTAAATCAATCAGCCCAGAATGAGGCAAAAGGAGGGGAACTTTATTATTGGGTAGAGCTACCGTTCCAAAGCACACACACCATGTTTTTTCAAACACACACAGAGCTTTGCTATTTTAGTGTTCTGTGTGTTATGTTTAAACCCAGAACAGTGAATTTGTTGAGCTTTGCTGTTCAAACATATAGACCCCATTTACTCCTGGTGTCATGACAAGACACGCCCGGCATCAATATGCACAAATAACTGTGAATGTAGATGATATATTTGTTCATCTAATAATGTAAATTAAAGGACACATTGAACCTTCCAGTATTTCCTACAACTTATCCTGCCCATGTTTGTTTCTAAATACACAGTGTATCTTATTCCTCAGGGTGTAACTGAACGAAACACAGAGCAAACGGACAAAGAGAGACAAGAAAAGAGCGAGAGAAAGAGAGAGACAAGGAACATTCAACAGAACAGTGACTCCAGACCCCTGGGATGCTTCCTGCTGAAGGTGTGCGAGTCAGTTATTTTTATCAGCTGGTTGGACCTCATTCTGAGAGAACAGGAACACAAAGGGCTCAGAGGTGCAGAGACGAGGTCGAAGGAGACTGTCAGGTGAGGAAACACAAATGTGAAGATCTGCTTTTCAACTGTTGTAGATCCGTTGACCAAAAACTATTACCTGACACCAAACAGGCCATTTTTGATGTTGTATGTTTGTATGTTTAAAACATACTGTACCATTTATGACTTCTGTATGACTGTATATA
>JAZGTJ010018588.1:0-11361 GCA_036877575.1 Botia almorhae | reverse complement strand
TATATTAGGTGTTAAATGTGACTTGTAATATCCTGCTTTTAAAATTGAAATTTGAATGCTTTTTAAAACCCAGTGTGAGGTTTAGCCGTGTCAGTGGTTACTGTAAGAGAGTCTAAATCTTGTCCTGATTAATCATTTTAGGGAGGCTTTTGATTGAAAAATGATTTTCACTTACATAGTCATTTTGGGCTCTTGTGATTTCAGTAGGATCCACAGAACATTGGTTCTTTTCAAGGGTAAAATTCTATATATATATATATATATATATATATCTTATATATATATATATATATAAAATGACACTTTGACCCTGAGTTATGAATGAATGAGTTGTTTAACACATATTGTAGTATATTCTGCATGTATTCTGTATCTACTATGGATGTTCATATTTCACCCAGCAACTGCAAACATCCTATAGTTGAATTAACTGTATCACTTGGTGGGTAATTTGTTTATTCGAATTCATTATTATTAATAATAAATGAAATTGCTTATTAAACATTGGTGGCTCTCATCATGTTAATGTTGTCACTGTTTTATTAACGCAATAAGCCATGGGAGGCTGTGTTACAATGAGTTTATGACAGCTGAGGGTGTTTTAATCACTACAAAATGATAAAATCAGGTCCATGATTAAGTTAAGTAAAACTAAGTAGGATGAAATGCAATGTGATGTCTAAATCTTTTCCTTCTCCCGTCTAAATGTTTTCCTGCTTTGTGTCTGTACCACTGACTGAGCACTGCTATCCCACAATGCAACACTCCCAAACCTGAGCACCACAGTGAACTGCAGGAGCAGGAAAAATAGGGCAGAGGGTGTCCGTTATCGGTCAGAGTCGTCCCTGAGGTCATGGAGCGAAGCGTCGGCAAATGACATCACCCCCGTTGCTGCATCCAGCACATATATAGGACAAACTCTGGCTTCATCTGTCTTTTCCTGATTTTGGACTTCACTGTGTGCACCACACAGTTGCAAAGGAGGCCAAGAAACAAGATGGTGGGTGTCAGTGGGGTAATTTTGTTTACCTATGAAGTTGAGCGTACCTCGCTGAGATGATTATGGGCTTATGATTGTTGTCACCCAGTCTGTCATTGTACTCAAACCGCTGTTGGTTTCAATTATCACCGTTTGTGTCTCCAAATCCAACCCAAACTGCAGAAACCCCCCGAAACTGTTATTACCTATAAAACACAATCCATACTCATCAGGATCCTTCTGTATCTCCATGAACAAAGACAGGCATTGTTCCTTTTCTTTGCTGGTCTTGGTCCTTCTCATAAATTGATCTGGCTTTTTTAGGGGTCTTTGTGTTCCCTCATCAGGGCCATGCGGGACTGAAGTTCAAGAGCGCTCTAAAGCCTCTTCTCCAGTCACATGACCGGTTTTGCTTTTTAACATGCCACTAGACTCAACGCACATGTGTTGTTAACGTCCTCTCCACTGATTTCATCTCAGGCGGGGGAAATCAGTGGCTCATTGTAACGTTGACTACTGTAGCCTATATTTCACAAGACGTTATGACTCATTCTACAGCATGCAAATGAAGCAGTTGAACACTAATGAAGGCATCTTTGACATAACTGATTCTGCTGTCAATAAGCGTGGGCAATCATGGCGCTTATATAAATGGCACAAATCAATGGTGCTGTTCTGATCAATGATTTTTGAGTATGTAAGTGATGAGTGCATAACTCTTCGGTCCGGGTTCACATGACGAATATTGGAAAAATTAATTAAGCGTAACAAGCTTTGTTGCCCGCTGAGATTTTGTTCAATATGCTGTTTTCTTGCTTGGTGTTGTTTTCTCAGCTGATTTAACTAACGGCTTTCTTAAGAAATAATTATTCTTGAAATTACTTGGAGAAAACTGACCTTAGAATAAGATTTGTTGTTTTCCGCGAAGCCCATTGTAGCATTTCTTACTGCAATGCAGAGACTGCAACACATTGTGTCGTGAATTGTGCTCCAACCACGGTAACTTTTTATGCATTTTTGTTATTTGCATTCTGTCATATCTTTAAATGAAATTAAGCTACATATGTGCAGACATGAGCTGTTTTGGGAGTTGGTTTAACCAATGTGTTTACCAGTCCGTGGTGGAGGGAGTCCTTGCGTTTATGCTAATTTAGGAAGTTATGCATTGTGCATTGCTTACGGTTTTGCACTGCTTGCAATGTAGACAGCTTTGTTGAATTTAATGGGAATAATTGCAGAGCTCGTTTGGGTGTTAAAATCACCCTTTGTCAGTATGTATCCACCCAGTAAAGTACATAATACAGAGTCACTGGCCCTTGTTTCTGGACCTCATAATATACAAATAAAGCTCCCGCCTTGACACAATTTAGAATGCACGTTCAAGCTTGAACAGAATATATATATTATTATGGGTTATAAAAAATGTTATATATAGAATGTAAGACTATATGTAGTGATTTCTGGGTATGTAAATGATGGGTACAGATTCTTTCAGCCTGGGTGCATACACATATTGAAATTAATTAAGCGTAACAAGCTATGTTGCCCACTGAGATGTTTTCTCTCAGCAGATTATACTTGTTTTAAAAAGAATAATAAAAAATACAGATTTCTGCAAAAAATTGAACAGTGGCAATACAGTAGGAAAGCTGATATCCAGGTCTTGGTTGAGACCTTGTTCCATCACTCTTTGAAAATGAGGAAATATTTCAATGCTCTGGATCCAATTAAATATAAGCAGCCCAGTGACTGCCATTCTAAAGCCAGCTGCTCTGCTGTATCATTAAAGATCCTGCTTCCGGAAACAGTCTGACAGAATGGACAAGCAGGAGACAAAATTGCCAGGTTTCCTGCTTTGCTGATTCTCAAATGCCATGTCACGCCTGCTTGTTATGTGCAACATAATAACTCATGCAACATTCTGCAATATTCCTCTAAAGTTGTATGTTGTTGCAGTTTAGGTAACAAGTGTGTGAGCACTTGTTGAGGCCTGGCCTACGTGGGTGTGCAGCAACAGTAGATCTCATGAAAAAACGTACAGTATCTCTCACGATACGCTGTGCTCAAACTGTTTCTATTATGAGTAATTAACTAATTAGTTGAGGGAAAAATAAGTAAAAGATTTGAAGAGAAACACATTTAATGTTTCTCTGTGATCACAAATTAATGGCCTGCGGGGTTTTAATATTATTAAAATAAATAAACTGCAATTAGTTAATGGTATCCTGTGGAAACGAGCCACATTATTAAGCTGAACGCACATCTAGCTTTAAACGAGAGCGGTGCAATTAATATTAATAAAACAGATGATGAGGTCGCTCTGTAGTTTAAACGGTGGATTGAGTTTAAAGCCTGTTCTCATAGATCGATAAATGTTTGGGTTCTTGATTCTGACTTGCACTATGGTGGAAGTCAGAATTCTTATTTCCTATATATCTAAAACAATAAGTATTTGATTAGTAGTAATTGTGCAGTTTTTTTCATTTTGAGGGTTTTGGCGGTAAATCAGGCGGTGCTAGAAACTCAAATGCTCCAGGTTTAAATCCTAATAAAGGCCAATCATGAACCTGACAGTTACCAGCCCTTAAAGGTAGGGTAGGCAGTTTTGGAAAAGCTAGCAATAGCAACCGAGCTTGAAAGCATTAGATCCCGCCCTTCCTTCAGAGTGATCTTCAAAGCCACGCCTCCTCCATTAGTGCAAGGAGGTATACAAATACATAGTATGACATGCAAGTATAACATCCTATTTATCACATTCGGACTGAATCGCATTGGACAAGCATTTTTGCCTTATTATGATATATACTGTACTCAATGATTACCATCTACAATGCAATGATATTGACATGGTTCTCAAAGGTGTTTTTAATAATTCCAAGGTACTAGTTGGGCTTTTTTGGGGCAATTACTCGCTTCCTGTAATTCTCTTGTGCCTTCTTGACTTCAGGTTGCACCTAGAGGATTGTCCCTGTAATAAGCACACTGTAACAATTATAAAATGACTGCTAAATGCTAACTAAATACTGGAAGTACTGGAATGCCTCAATTTAGGACTGACTAAACAGCATCTTTAGTGAGACAAATTCAGGGCTTTGAAACTTAGAATGCCTCAGAATAGTTTGGGCCACCTAAGAGCTGCGTTTGACTGAGAGCTAAATCATGTCATTCGTCATCTTGACAGGCAGGTCTGTAATAAAGCAGCGCACCTGTGAGAGAATTGGCATTGCTGTGTAATCTGCATTTTAAATGTGATTTTCATATGTACAGCAAAGGAAGTTCTATCTATAGGCCTGACCAGGACCTAATGAAAAAAGGATGGTGGCTTTCTGAACTTTCCACAAGCAGATTTCAGATTGCAAAACTAATCATCACTAAACACAGGGAGAGAGAGAGAAAGAAAGAACGGGCAAAAAGAAAGTGAGAATTTTTTATGCGTATCATCTCTAGACACTCAACAATTCAGAACTGTCTTACTGTAATTCTGTTTTATGGATCATAACTCACACACTATGCACACACACTATGCGGTCATTTCGGATTTATTTCAAGCAATTGTTTGTACCAAAATGAACATTCTGCCACTATTTCCTCACCTTCATGTAACCTTTTCTTTTCTGTAAAACACAGAAGGAGAATTTGTGAAGTCATCATTCACATGTCAGAACACATTTCTCTCTTCATACTGAACTATGAACTAAAGTTCATAGTGACCAAAAGCTTCAGTATGTTCACAGAAGACTTAAATGTATTTTGCATTGAATATAGTACATGAGTTGTATCGAGTTATTTTATGGTATTTTTGCTTTAGAGCTAGATATAGAACTTGATGTTGAACCACAAATGGAATTATTGCAGGATTTTTAATTTTGGGTGAACTGTAGCTTGTCTTTCTGTGCATGCAGTAATGAGAGAGAAAGATATTAACGAATAACTTTGAATACCCCGAGGTTCATGGAAGAAATCAACCCCCCACCCCTAAACGAAAGCATTGCCAAATCCGTTATGGAATACCAACCTCAGTAATACCATAAACATCCAGAGGGCAGAGACAGATCCAAACTGTAGCACAGAACTTTGGTCTGCGGCCCAGTGTGTGTGTAGGTGAGAAAACACATGATGCTTGAGTTTATCGGTGTGTGTTTGATTTAATTCATTTAAAAGCTGTGTGATGCTAACATGTAAACCTGAGGCGTGATACCTTTGTAGTGTATGAGGTGTAAAATCAATATTTAATATTCACCACTTTCTCACGTTTCACATTTTTCTCATTTCTGAAATCTGTGGAGAGTATGTGCAATTTCCGAAAAGAAATATGTTGATATTGAATGTTAAAAATGTTATATTGTCAGTAACGGGCAGCTGGTTACTACCTAATGTCATATATTACACAGGAACTGCGGGTAAGGTTGACCATGTTTGACACTGATCTTGTAGCATTAGTGTTACAGCTTAAGATACTTAACCTTTAGACAAGCACTGTTTACTTCACAAACTGTTGGAGCTCCATCAAAGTTGTCTTGGAATGGAGTCAGGTTGGACATATTGTGTGGACAGCTGTCATTCAAACAGCTACACAAAGAGCGATCTCTTCTTTAGGTGACTCACCCTGGGAAGCGTCCAAATCTCTGGCTCTGTTTTTCGTTTTAATTAATTTTCGCAATGTGGCGAAGCAGCTGAACGGATCTGAGGGAGGCTGTAGGAACATCTGCCCTGGAGATCTGTCAGCCATGTAATCAGTAAACTGCATTCTGCCACTCAGTTCCTCATCTCCTGCCACCATCCACTGAACCTCCAGCTCTCTGAGTTTCTCAAGTCTTTTGAGGGGTTTGCCAGCTGTAGAATTAGGGAGCATTTCCGTAACTGCTGTCAGTACAGGTGCGTTCTGAAAGGCTTCCTCAGCTGTATTTTGGTCATGTCTTGTTCTTGACACACATGCAAATTATTTGCCAATTCTTGCTGTTGGTTTGTGGTACTGTACACATGAGCTGTCCGTGGTGCTGAAACCATTCTTTCTCAGCTATTCAACAAGTTTTCCAGTTGTCAGTTTAATTTGTTCATTGTTATTTAATGAAATCCAATCTAGCAATAGCCTGAAGGGGGGCTTTGGTTTGTTTGTTTATCTCTAAAGGGCAGTGTGAAGAGTTGGGTATATTAAAGGGGTTATAGATGGATTTTTACTTTGTCTCTGCTCAACACATTGGGGAGCTGAAATGTGGGAGAGTTCTGATCCCGCTTATGAGCAGAAGAAAATATGATATTTTTGTAACTTGTGTTAAAATCTTAGCCTGACCTTTGTGTTGTTTCATTCTCTCCCTCTCTGTTTCTATCTTTCTCCCCCCCTCTCATAACAACATCATTGTTTCCTCTAGTATTTATTACTTTAGCACAAAGAGTATCATTCTCATAACTGTAGTGCAAAAAAGAGAAATATCTTTATAAATTTAAATGTTTACATTTATACACCATTGTAATATTTGTTGAATTCCCTATAATTTGTGCTGATTTAATAAAAATACTAAAATCTAATTTCAGGGCATATTAGGTAATGAGTATTTTGTTAAAATATGTGTTTAATTGTCATTAAAAATGTATGTACACAATGCAGAAAAATATATGTAATTTGTTATGACCAGGATTCAAGATTCACCCATGAGATCTTCTGAGACTTGGATCTCGGTTAAAAAAAAGAATAAACATTGCAATCAAAAGAAACACTCGTTAAATATTTAACGAACCAAAGTGTCATGCATAGTGTGTCGTTGAGCGGTTTCAGTTTACAAACAAATCTAATTAACATTTATCCTTGATGGGGCATTAGCGTGTTCAAAGGAATACTAATGTCGAAGACATTAAGACAATTCCAAGAATGTGAGAGAGACGCAGAACATGAAAAAGAGAGAGCGAGATGGGAGATGCAGCACCCTGATTGGAGAAGGATTTGCAATGACAAATAGAAGAGAGCATGTATCTATGGTCATCACCCTTTATCATCGGCCATCAAGCAAGACTAGTTTCTCTCCTTGTCTCCTTGCCTTCTTCCGACTCCTCATTAAAAAGATGCAGGCAAAGATAAATTGCGGAAAATTAAATGGATATGTGTTAAAATTGTTTTAGTGGGTTCACTGCACTCTGGTCAGGAAACTCGAAATCACAGCAGACACGTTAGGGAGAGAACACAGAATCTGCAGTGTGCATTTCATTAAGTGTATTTTCGTACGCCAAGTAACTGACAGCAGTGAATAATCAGCAATGTTGTTTATGCATGCACAACCCCGATTGGCCTCGCACAACCCCTTTATCTTTGCCGTAAAGCTCTCAATCTATGAACACTTTGATTCTGCTGAGGCGCTGATTGCTAATTTTTAGCATGGAGTCATGTAGTCCATACTGTGTTATTCATGCTTCTACTTAGTTCTTAAATAGAATCCTGTTTGGCGCTTTAGCTCCATCTTTGTGAAGAGATGATGTCGGTGTACGTGGATAGGCTTTGTCCAAAGCCTATTCATTGTTCTGTCTATGTATTGGATGAGTTGGGAGGACATTGTTCTATATGTCTGTTGGATGTATTTTTTGTGATGATGTCAGGTGTTTTGGCTTAGTGGGTAACGATCTGGTTGCTGACCCAAAGGTTGTACATTCAAATCCCGGAGGGGGTGATTCATGAGCTATCGCCATTTTGTCCTTGAGTGACACTCTTTGCCGGTGTTGTTACTATAGGATTGTTCTTGTAGTAAGATAAAAATGTGTTGTTCAAAAACTCACAGCAACAGTGTTGGGTGTTTGCCATGGTGTTGCTGTGTGGTTGCTAAAAGGTTCTGAAGAGCTTTCTGATGTGTTGCTAAGCAGTTGCTAGGGCTGCTAATTCTGGTCCTTAGTTATAGCTCAGATCCCTCCTCTACGCAAGTCTGAGGGGTTTGTTTTATATATTTTATCAATTGCTTTGTGAATAAGTATTTAAGTAACATATCAGTAACGTAAAGGTGCAGGATGGGTTTAAATTTTATTACAGATTCAAATTCCTAACAGATATGAACAATATTAGTGAGGCTTGCCTTAGCAACCACCAGTGCTAATAATATATTTATAATCCTTAATTATGTGTTGTTTTGACGCATTAACTTGAAGAGTTGACTCCTGAGCATTTTTATCAGCGTTGCCATGGTAATTTGAGAACACACACAAAATGCTAATAAAATATTAATTTGATAAACAAAAAATGAGAACACCTAATCTTTTCAAAACATCTGTGATAGACTGCTGAATGTGCTGTGTATTTCCAAAACATGCTGTATTCCTAAGAAAGCAAAGTACAGCTTATTCTGTCAGCATCCAAACCCTGTTGACTTTCACGATGTCCAGGGCTGGTATTGATTCAGGTTATTGATTGGTGGGCAGCTATTATACTGGTATGTATGGAGACTGTAAGCCACAGTATGGAGTGTGGCTCAGAAGTGAACAGTAGGGCCCTGGAGAACTGCCTCACTGCTTGCTTAAATGAGATCCATTAAAGCAGAGTTAACTGAGTATATCTCGAAAGTAGGAGTATACATAGTAATGAGTTAAACAAATGACACAGTCCAACTGGAGTTTTTCTTTTTTTCGTTTTTGCCGCTCATAAATGATTGGCTGTTTAGGTGAATAATTGTTACGCTAATAAACTTACACTAATGTTTTCGAAACGTATAATTTCATACTTTCCCTTATTACACAGCGTTCTGTGGCTGACATCTTGGAATGGATAACTCAATTTGGTTATAGGAAATCACCATGGGGAGAAATGCAATTTGGCTCATTTCAATATTGCGTGTGTATGTGATTTATTTGAAATTTGCTTTACAGGAAACAGTAGCTGTATCTATCCATTAAACAGAGGCAGTGATGGTACATCCACGACCCTTTGTTTTGCCTTTGTACCCTTCAAAGACCTACAAGCCTGTGATTGCCAAGACGTTTCTAAGCTGCTACTCTGTAAATTACAGATTTGCGGGTGAGTGTGTAAAGCACAGACCACTTTATCATTGGGACAACATGAACGACCTTCGCTGGGAGAAGATGAGGTGATATGCTAGTTCAGCTCAACTTAACTATTCTTGGCGGTGGTTGGGCACATTTACCCTGCGTAGATAAGCCCACAGATAAATGATCTCCTGCAGGAAGCTCATGAATGTGGCATATGTGTCACAGTGTATGGGCTCAAATATTTCTTACATGCCACCCACCCACCAAGCATGTTTATAGTGTGCCATTTTTCTGGAGGCATTAAATAAAATTACTCACGCTGCAATTTCAAGAAAACATATTAATATTTTAGGACTCACAATGGAGACCTTGAGGTCCCTTTTAAAATCAGAACGATCTGTGTAATGACAGACTGATTACTGTTATTATCTTCCTCCCCATCACCAGTCCCCTTAAATCCCACCCCATTGATCTCCATCACCAGCTGTATTTTCTCCAAGACAATTACACATCTAATTGTAATCACTGTTTCTTATCTGCTGTACTAAAGGGCATTAACAGACAAAGATGTCCATTGATTCCTTGCTTTTAATTCATCTTGCAGGAGAATAGAGAATTTCTAGTCAAAGCTAATTATCTCGGAGGGACTACCCATGAGTCAAATTCTGTTTCATGTACTTGGGCTTAATTTGAGAACGTTTTGTCTTGAGTTTGACTCTTGGCCCATTCAAATTCCTTTCTGATGGATCTGCATACTGTGTTAACAGATTTCTCTACTGTTGAAGAAACTGAATATATATCAAATGCTGTGACATTGATGCATTGGTGATGTGATTGGTTGTCGGGGCTCTTCTAAACTGATCAGTTTACTGATTTTCTAGTTACTTATCATGCACACTCTTATTTTCACAGAAAGGCCGACGCAGAAAAATATATCACACAAAGACACGCATACACACAAAGACACGCACACACACAAACACATCTAGAAAAAGGTCATTTGTTTCACTTGGGGCAAGACGCACACGTAGGTGACGAGGGTTGAGGTGCTGTATACATTTTAAAAAGGGTTTTTTTGCATCCTCATGAATATTAATAAACATCATCCTTTTTCATGTAGTACCATGAAGCAGTTACAGCCCACAAGCTGCATAAAACTAACACAGATTTCCCATTATAACTGTATTGTTAGATCACACAGGCAAAGAGATCCTAATTACAACCGTATCTTTTCACAGACTTTAGCCAAGGAGGTTGAAACACCTTCCTCAAACAAGCACACAGGAAACAGCTTGTCCAAGGTCTTTGGAAGGATTACACAGTATCAGTGCTGTATCAATGTCACCTTTATAATCTTCCTGTATGTAAATGATGCTCTCATATTTGCATTTCTTTTTGTGTTTTTTCTTTAAAAGCTCCTCAGCTCATCGTCAGCAGCAGTGACCATGAGATATACCCCAGAGAGAGGAAGGCAGATTCTCCTGAGGAGGTGTCCTGTCACAGTGAAGGAATCGTACCGGGGGGCCTTCTCATTAATATAAAACCCAAACGAGGTGGATGAGGTTTTGTGCCTCATCTGTCACCAAAGAGCGAGGAAAAATCTTTTAGCTGCCCATTATCTCCAGCTTTGTATTTCTCCTCTTTTTGCGGCAGGTTTTGGGAAAATGCCTTTATTTTTCATAATCCTCTCGCTGCCTTATCCATATTTCATGAAGAACACTGGGGGTATGAGAGCATCTGAGACTAATCCACTGCAGGATATTTAGTCCCAGATTAAAATCTTGCACTTGACTGCACCATAATTCTGTTTTTATTGATCCGCCAGCTCCACAAAATGCAAGTGAAAGATGTTCCATACATTTTACTTCTGAAATTGTTTTAATGCTGTTCTTTAGCAAGGACATACTAATGCTGTGAGATAGTGAGAATGAGAAAAAGAGAACAAATAAGGAATGCAGGGAAAGGAATTGAGTCTAGGGGAGATGGATTGTGGTTAACAAGTTGTTTAAGGTGAGAATAAAGTCTAGAAGCTCCAAGATATTTATGTGCCTGTTTACCACAGAGTGTAAACAACATTGAAAAACTGCATTATATATATATATAGTGGAAGGGGTTGTCTCAATATGCCAGTATTGACAAGACCTGTGATATTAATAACCATGATTTTTGATAATGTGTTAAAACTACACACGTGTTAATATTGTGAGTAATTCAGCACTAGTATCTGCTTGACACTCCAACACAGTAGGTGGTGCTGTTGCACCCGTTTAACCTTTTGCTTTAAGAGCCACAATGGCTACAAACACTCCCTGAAAATACCGTTACCGTGAATTCTTTTGGCCATGGTAGTAGTGAAAATCTGAAACGGCCCTAATACTGGGATCCAAAAATGATTCTTTAATTAAATATGGACTGTTTCTGTA